>PVJH01010968.1:0-71126 GCA_004026705.1 Nesogale talazaci
TGACAGCCTTTATTTTAGCCTGGATCATATTTAGGAGAGCCTTTAGCAGGCAGGGTCCTACACTAATGGCCTGTATTAAAAACACAGCAGGTCCTGCTATGGAGGTAAGCAGGGTGGTGAGCCATGGGGACCCAGTAAACATTCTCTGGTACCAGTTTTGTTGGGTGGCTAGTGCTTCCTCCCTGTCCTTGATTCTTTTCCGGAGCTGACTCATATTTTTTTAACTACACCTGAATGATTAGCATAAAAACAACATGTTTTACCTAAAGCTACACACAATCCCTCTTGCTTAAGGAATAGCAAATCTAGCCCCCTTCTGTTTTGTAAGACAACCTCAGCTAACGAGCTGAGGGAGGTTTCTAGAGCAGGAGCTGAGTTTTCTAGGGACTTGAGGTCTGCATTAATTTGCTGGTTGAGTTTTACAAAATTTTCATTTCCTTTAACCAGTGCGGCACTGCCCACTGTGGCCGAGCCAGCAACGCCAAGGCTGAGGAGAATCGACACTAGGATGGGGGCGGCGCGCTTTGAGCGAAACGTGTTCAGTCCTAGAAGTTCACGCCCTCCATCTCCAGAGGAATAGTACCCCTGTGGGATGATGTGGGTGAGGATGCACAGGTGGGGGGATCTTGCCTTAGGAGGGGAGGGTGCACACAGGGAGTAATACCATTTGTGCAGGCCCACCACGTTCCTGCGGGTGCTTTTAGCCACACCGTGTCCTCGGCAGTGCCATCAGGGAGGATGAGAGTTTCTGTACAAATGTCCCGATATGCGGATGTATTCCATAGAAAGTTGCTGGGAGCGAGGCAAAGCCCTTGTCCAGTTATGTCTCCGAGAGTTAGCTTGGGCTCGCTCCCCCACGGACATGGGTACTCACTAGTGCCTGCTGCCGGCGTCGGTGTCAAGGTGATGTTTGGGATGTTTGCTTCGCTGTTTCCAAAGGATGCATTTGTTGCGATTCCTACATAGAATGGGGGCTCAGGGTTTAGACATAACCAACAGTCATTAGTCAGGTTAGGATTAGTTTGGTTCAAAAACCCGAACATGGCAGACAGAGTTTTCAGGGTATTCTTGTTTCTATTTAAGCTTGTTATTTGCTGTTTTTCAGGGGACCTTAGCTTAGGTCCATTTCCTGGGATTTCAGTTGGACGGGCTGGACCAGCAGTTACTGGTGCGGCTAACACAGGAACCCTGCCGAGGGGTCCAATAGGTCTACGGGGGGCTTATATGACCTCTTTCTGTATTGTGAACTTCACCCGCGGATTATAACCTGTAGCCCAGAGTCTTAATCACAAAATTTTCCCTCCAACCCACTGAAAGTCCTGGTCTTTCCTGATTGTGATCATGACAGGGTTACAACCTCCTATTTGGCAACTTTCTTCCTGGGCTCCCTGATGTATAGAAATGAACTTATCCTTTTTGTCTTTACTAAGCCACCCTGCAGCTGTCTCACAGCCCCAGGCTTTGCAGTAGAACTCCTGATAACCACCACAATGTGGGGGCCCTCCACGTGGGCACAGATAAATGCTAAGGGTAGACAGGCTTTTTTTCTGCTGCTTTGTTCCCGTATCTGAACCGTCTCTTAGCTGCGAGTCCGTCAGATTCTGGGTTTTCGGGTGAGACAACTCCCTCTGGCAGCACCCGCACCGCTCCCCACGTGCGGCCGAAAAGGGAGCAGAGATCAAAAGAGAATGTGGGGAGACCCTGAACTGTGCGGTCGACCACACCCTGTACAGGGGGGCCATCGAGCGTGCGGCTGAGCGTCCATTTGTTGTAGTCTGGTTGATGTGGGTTTTTCCTCCTGCTGCAACGGCCGTTCTTGTAATACAAAAAACTAGGAACAAACAAATTTTAATTTTAGGGAGTCCTTTCCAAGTTGAGGGTCCAGTCTCCATGTTTTCTTCTCGGCTTCAGTTGAGTGTGGTGAATCCAATGTTGTTTTTCTGTGACTTTGGGCTGCTGTAGGTGTGCTGAGGACAACAGTGTAGGGTCTTTCCCACCGTGGCTCCAGCTGGTCAGGGCTGAGCTTCTTTACCCAGGCCAGGTTACCAGGACTGAAGAGAGGCTTTCTGTTTTCAGTTTTTGACTGGCTGGAGGCCACAGCAGACCTGGCACTGTCCTGGATGGACTGAATTGCCTGTAAAGACTTGATAAAGGTTTGCAATTTAAAAGAGCTTAGGTGTTTTTCTCCCAATTTAGGAATAAGCGGGGGAGGGAACCCATACATAACTTCAAAGGGGGTAAAACCTTGCTTTGCAGGAGTACATTTAGCACGTAGCAATGCAAAGGGGAGAAGACTTACCCAATTACCGCTGGTTTCTAACTTTAGCTTAGTTAGAATTTCCTTAATGGTTCTGTTCATTCTTTCTACCTGTAGCTTATAACTACAATACAATTTCCAATTAATTTTAAGTGCCCGCGCAAGCAATTGAGTAACCTGGGCGGTGAATGCCGGGCCATTGTCAGACCCCAAAAAGAGTGGGAGGCCAAATCTAGGAATAATATTACAAATTAAATGTTTAACCACTACCTGGGCAGTCTCTTTCCTCATAGGAAAAGCTTCTGGCCATCCAGAGAAAGTGTCCACAAAAACAAGCAAATATTTGTAGCACAGGGTAGCTCAGTAAAGTCTACTTCCCAGTGCTCTCCTGGCATGCTGCCGCGGAACCTGTCTCCTGGTTGTCCACTGGTCTGGTGGGGAGCGCAGGAGCTGTTCCACGTTGTGGAGCGCTGTGACAGTGAGGTTTTGTCCCAAGGTGAGTTTTGATGCTTCTTTTACTAGTAGAGCGGTGGCCGCGATGGCTCTCAAGCAGTTTGGCCACCCGGCGGCGACCGGATTCAGTTTTTTGATAGGTATGCTACTGGCCTTTTCCAAGGACCCAGAGCTTGAGTCAGAACTCCCTTTGCTACTCCGTTGTTTCCTGCTACAAACAGAGAAATTGGTTTTTCAAGGTTAGGGAGACATAAGGCTGGGGCACTTACCAGTGCAGTCTTCAGTTGTTGGAATGCCTTTTCCTTCAGCTCTGTCCATTTGAGCTCCTGTTTTGTTCCTCCAGTGGCAGCATGCAGGGGCTTTGCTAGCTCTGCAAAGCCCAGGATCCACAATCTGCAATACCCCACTGCTCCCAAGAGTTCCCGTACTTGCCTTTTAGTGGTTGGGGTGGGTATAGACAGACTGGCTTGAATTCGGCTCTCAGACAGAGTTCTTTCTCCTTTTTCCAGACGATAACCCAAGTAAGTAACCACAGTTGTGCAAAGTTGACCCTTCTTTGCAGATATCCTAGGGTATTTAAGGTCTGCAACAGACTTTCCGTCGCTTGCTGACAGCCGCCCTCTGTGGCTGCCGCCAGTAAGATATTATATACTGGAGCAGAGTGATGTGCGGGTAGTTGAGTCTGAACCCTTGGACGTCTTGACTGAAGGCCTCGTCAAAGAGGGTAGGTGAATTTTTAAACCCCTGGGGGAGCCGAGTCCAGGTGAGCTGTCCGCTTTCCCCTTTTTCAGGGTCAGTCCACTCAAAAGCAAACAGCCTTTGACTCTCTTTAGCCAGTGTTAGGCAAAAGAAGGCATCCATTAAGTCCAGGAGAGAATACCACTGTTGGTCTGGTTTTAAAAGGCTGAGAAGAGTATGGGGGTTAGGCACAGTTGGGTGAATAGTTTCCACTCTTTTGTTTACCTCCCTTAAGTCCTAGACCCGTCTATAGTCCCCTGTTTGTGCCTTCTGGACGGGCAAGAGAGGAGTGTTTCACGCAGATTGGCATGGGACCAAAATTTCAGCGTCCCGAAGCCTGCGGATGTTTTGCAATTCCTGCCTGGGACGCCCCACTAATGGGGTATTGTCTTACCCGAATTGGAGTGGCTGAGCTGAGGAGCTGCACCACAATTGGGGGGCGGTGGTGGGCCAGTTCAGGTGGGTTGGTTTCAGCCCAAACGCCGGGGATTTTTTCCTTCCATCTGTCCAAGAGGCCTGTTGAGGAACTTGCTTCCCCTGCGGCAGGAGACTCTTGGAACAGGCGATACTCCTCCTCTGCAGGAAAAGAAACTAAGAGCTTCCCTTTTCCCATTGTTACCTGAGTTCCACCTTCAACGAAGGAGATGGTGGCTTGGAGTTTTTGAAGAAGGTCCCGGCCAGTTCCACTTGGACCTCCTTTGTTCTGTAGCCAATAAAACTTTGGCCACCTTTTGGGTAAGTGCCCGTGTAGCCTCAGCAGGATCCTCGCGGTTTTCAAAGACTTTTTGGGCCACTGCCAACAATTCAGAAAGAGACTTGCCTTCAAATCCTTCTAGCTTTTGTAACTTTTTTTTAATGTCTGGGGCCAACTGGGCTACAAACTGTACAACTATTGCTGCCTGACTTGCTTGGGCACTTGGGGGTATAAACCCTATAGGCCTCTTGCAGCCTTTCTAGGAATGCTGCAGGGCTTTCACCCGGTCCCTGTCTTGCCTCAGTAACCTTGGAAAGGTTAGTAGGTTTTCTAGCAGCTCCCTTTAATCCCTTTAACAGAACCCGGCGGTATCGGGTGAGGCTCCTATCCCCAGACATGGGTATTTGGATTCCTATCGTGTCATGCTGAAGGGAAAGTTTCTTCTACAAGCACGGGGTCGGAGGTAGGTTCCCCTTCCCCGTTCAGAACATTTTTTCTAGTTTTCACTTTAATACGTTCCCTTTCTTCTGCAGTAAAAAGGGTGGCAAGCAGCTGTTGGCAATCATCCCAAGTGGGCTGATGGGTGTAAAAGACTGATTCTAAGAGAGTTACCAAACCTTGAGGATCACTACTAAAAGAGGGGGGTTATTTTTCCAATTATACAGGTCAGAGGTAGTGAAGGGAACATAAGTTCGGAGGTGATGTCTGCAGCCGCTTGGGTTCCCCACTTTGCGGAGGGGAAGCTGAGCGGCTGGGCAGGCCTCAGAGAAAAGAGTACCAGAACGAGTATGGGGTGGACTTGTGAGATTTTCTCCTGAGGGGCTGGGGGCTTCTCCCTCCTGAACTTCCTTCCTTTTTTACGGTGGAATAAAGGGGAGGACTTAGGAGGGGCTCCTCAGGAGGACCATCCAACTCAGGGGGTGCACTGGAAGCCAGGGGTTTACTAGATTTCCCGGGGGGGGGGGGTCTTAAGCACGAGGAGGCTTTTAGGGGGTTTGATACCAGACTTAGGAGGGGGAAATCCACAAGCCTTTAACCACTGAGGAAAATCATAAACAATGTCAATCCAAACATCAATATAAGGTATCTGGTCAGGGTGCCCAGGATTACTGTAACAGACTCTTTTTACCCGTGAACACAAGGTTACATCAAGCAAACCTTCCGGGAGCCAAGTACCATCAAAAGTTGGCCATTCTAATTCACAAAACTTTCGCAAGTCAAAGGCATTTAAGGACACACCATAACCTTCCCCCTAGCTTTGAAATCTGAAAAGTTTTTAATTAAACATTCAAGAACAGTAGGTTGACAATTTTTGGAGACTTTTTGACCCATTTTTACAGGAGCAGGGATGCCAACAGCGAGTGACAATGTGGCCTCTAAATACACTGTAATAAGGGAAAAATTAGGCAGATACAAATATAAACCAAACTTAGGCTTACTTTGTGTACGACAGTCCACTTTGCTGGGGCTACTGTTCTGAGTCCCACAGCCAAAATAAACACCACAAAGAAAACTATTAGGAAACCAGGACCCAGACACTAGACAAAGGGCCACATGAACAGACTGACAAAAACACACACAGAGAGACACTTGGCCGGCTGGCAATCACACAGTTTAACAGAACCAGGACCGCAGCAGTCGTCACTGCTTTGGCTTTGGTCCGGAGAATATAACGGCGTTCCGTCTCCTCCGGACCACCAAGAGTACTCTCCAGAACAGATATTTTCAGAAAACCAGGCCTGACTTACCGGCGCCATGCAGGTGCAGATACAGGTACCGAGCTCGGTCCAATAGGAAGGGCCAATGAAGGAGGGCGATCTCGCTGGGGCCTCCAAATGTTACGGTTCGAGAGCCCAAATAAGATCACCGACCCAAGTTCTGCAGATCAACAGACAGTTTATTACAACATATAACAGATAACATATAACAGACAGATTCGAATCTGGGCTACAGCCTTTATTTGGACTTCAGCCCCGAGCATACAAAAGTTACGTCTTTTATAGGATGAAAGGGGAGGGGAGAGTAAAAGAGGGTCTGGCTGAGGAGGTGATCTCAACTACAAAGGTTTCTGAGTACATTTTAGGGAGGAGGAAGTTTAATCTAAAAGAACATTCCTGGGTGGGTGAACACACAAATGAAAATTTTTTCATAGCTGACAAGCATACAAGCAAAGCAAGCAGTTTAAACAATTTTTAAAGGCTACAAAATGGCTACTCTCTGGTTCACTTAAGCAGGCTGCTACATAATGCAGAGTTACATGGTCGCATGAGTGAGAACAAGCAGGCCATATACAGAAAAGGGTCAGGTCACAGACGTTACTCTCTGTTCCTGAGTAATCTCTGCTTGTTAGGTTCAGCAAGACGTTTGTGATCGGCCCTTTTCCTGGGCACAGCCATCTGGCAGTTAATTTTTGACTAGTGCAAGAAGACTACAGCTGTCTGTACTTTTCCACTACTAAGGCACAAAACGGTGGCCTACCTGGAAAATGGCGTCGCTGTTGCTATGCCTTAGGTTCGACCATAACAATGAAAAAATACAAAAAAAGGGGAGACCCATGAATACACACCAGTCATCTGCCCACTCAATTATTTCCCGAATCATTTTTCCATTCCACGGCCAAAGTAAGTTGATGACACTATCACAGTTGAATATTTCTGTTTGATGCCTGTGGTAGAGGTAGAGCTATCACACGTGATTCATGAGAGCAAGCAGAACAGACAATCTTGATCACTCCACATTTTCATATTCTCATTAGCCTCCTTGGTGCTGCTTCAGAGAATAATCGGACTATATTAGTTCACTAATTTTTTGACTCACCTCAGTCTGAAACACTGTAGACCTGGTTCTTTGTGTAAATTACCTCTATTGTGTAAGTCCACCCTTAAAATTGCAATGAATTTTGATTTGTGAACTCCTGATAGGAATTCCATTATGTTTATCTCAGCAGTTTATCATATATGGATATATGGATATTCAAGGTGTGATCACTATGGTCAGGGTGATGACCTGTGGGACAGTTTAGAGGAAGGGCAGCGGATCAAGCTTCAACACATCCTTACTCTGTCTCATTAACATCACGGACCACTCACTCCCAAATGGAACCATAACTACATGCATTTTGTTGTTAGGTATCAAGTGGATTCGGACTCAGGGCAGACCTAAGACCAACAAAGCATCCCAGTCCTGTGCCATCCTCACAATTGCTGCGTTTGAGCTTCTTGTCTGTCGTAGCTTCTGCATCAACGCATTTCATTGAGAAGCTTCACTTTCCCCCTGAACTTCGACCTTCTCTTGCTAACAAGTCCAAATTGCTTGAGACTGCGGACGGTCACCTTCACTTCCAAGGACCCTTCTGGTTGTACTTCTTCAAGACAGATCTCTTCGTTCTTGTGGCAATCCACGGTACTTTCAACATTCTTCCCCAAACACCATAATTCAAATATGTCCGTTTTGTTATATTTTCCATCTTCATGGTCCAGCTTTCACAAGCATTCAAGGTCATTGAAGATACTATGGCATTAGGTTCAGCTCCACTTTGAGACAGTCTCACAGTGACTGCCAATGAGTCAAGGCTGATTTACAGTCACCCCCTGTGAATTTCTGAGTAGAAAGCAGTGTTTCTCCCGCAGAGCCTCTGGACCGTGTGGTTTGCAGCTCATCAAGTGAGCTGGGCTTTCTGGTCATTCGTGTGAGCAACTCACAAAATGGAAAGGGTCTTTGGGATGGTAGCTAGAGATATTATATTTCCGGTGGCCACCTCTCTAGATTGAATCATGGTAGGCTGCAGATAACCAATGCTCTGGCGTAAGCATAGGCGGTAACACAGAAGGTTTATTGAGCAGGAAAGTCAGGATACATTGGGAACAGGGCCCCAGTAGGTCTACACTACCGAAAACATGAATGTAATGAGCACCTGCCCAGAGTGGGCAGGCCCTTCCTGATGTCAATGCTCAGGATTCCACAGCTGATTTCTACTCTTGGTTCACCTGTTTTCTCAGGTCCTTGTCGATCGACAATGAGTGTGATTGTCCCACCAGTTTGAACTGGTTCTCCTTTCCTCTTGTTCTTTGTTTTTCTACACTCCTAGATTTATTTTTATCCCAATTTGGATCATGCTTCAGTTTAGTACAACCAGCTTATTCTCTCTCTGTTTTTAGTGATTTTTAATCCTTCTCATCTTCACTGTTCATCATATATCTTTGTTCTATCAGCCTTTTGTCTTTAACTGATACATTGTCTCCATATTTTTTTCCCTAGCACCTAGAGAAGATTACTCAGTTCTGGGGGGAAAATCTTGGGCCTGAAAAACTATACTCAGAGCTCAAGCATGTATTCTTTAAGGCCATGATCAATAATAGAATGAGTAATATGACCCTACTGCCAGATGGCATTATGGATCACAACAAGAGCAATTACTCACAAAAGGTAAGAAATAGTATCTGGAATATAGAACATGAGAAAAGCAGGTAACTAATAACCTTGCTGCTATAGGTGTGCTGAGTATTGGAAAAGGAAGGATTTAAGGCATATAAACCATTTAAGGGCCTTCCAAATTCTGAAAGCTGAAGGAACCAATGGAGGTATTCGGAGCTGAAAAAGAAGACTTCAGTAACATAAAGTCTGATGGACAAGTCTGGGGTCATGATTGAGTCCCTGACTGATTTCTTGAGTGTCACAAATGGTTAAATTCTCATCTACTAAACAAAGTCCCCTGATTTAAATCTATTTCAAGACACCTCCTTAAGATAGGCCATGTGAGGTGCTTGTGAAAGTTCACAGCCATGTGTGGACCCTGTGAAGTACAGTCTTACCTGATACACCTTGGGTTGCCATGAATTATATCCAGTCAATGACTACCACGAATGAAAGCAAGAATTATCGAGATGCTTTTCATCTCATAGAGTCTTCTCTGATCTTTGTTTTGTATATACGCTAAGTGTTCTGTTAAGCATATAGTTAGCATAATAAAAGGAAAAGGGTGTAGGTAGAAAGAATAACAACATTGAAGAAGGGCAAGGGAAAAAAAGCTGTTATCATACAGGTGTGGCCCCTATACCTGATAGAAGGAAGGAGAGATCTCTTCACATTTTGACAATGGAATGATCCGCTCTTCCAGAGAAACAGGTGACTGGAACACCTATGATGAGAAAAAGCAGAAGAGATGTTGTGATTTTCCCCAAACTCCCACCCAATTCACTGCCATGGAGTCCATACGAACGCATAGTGACCCTTTAGTACAAGGTAGAATTTCCTCTGTGGGTTTATGTGACTTTAACTATGTGAGTAAAATGTCTCGTCTTTTTCCTACAGCGTGATCGGTGGCTTTGAACTGCCACGTTTTCAGTTAGCAGCTAATCTCAAAATCCGCAGTGTCACCAGCACTGTTGCCTTAATTTTTCCTACCTCTGAGATGGTTCTATTGCGTCAGAATTGGACTGCTAACCATTAGGTTATTGGTTCAAACTCACCGCGGTTCCTCAGAGAAACGTGAGATTATCTGGGTTAGTAGAGATCCCCAGCCTCAGAAGCCCTGTGTAAGATTGATATCAGCAGGAACTGGCTTTTCGGCAATGGGGCCTTGGGTCCATCTACTTGTCATTCTCTTCACCCGCCCTCATTCAGTGTTGCTGAGTGGAGTGGTGAGAGAAAAGTTGCCATTTGTACAATTTTGAACATTCGCAGTTTGGTGTCATCAATTATGCTCTTTATGTTCTTCAACCATGACCTCAATCACTCCCAAAGTTTGACATCACACTTCGCGGACGCTAACTTCACCCTAACGTTGTGTATTCCTTGGCCTCTTCTTCCCATCCACCTTTATTGGGTTTCTTAGGAGACATTGAGTCTGTTCTGAGCCATAGCGCACCTATACACAACTGAACACAACACTGCCCAGTCCTGAGCCATCCTGACAATTTCTGCATGCTTCAGCCTAATTTTACAGGCACTGTGTCACCCCATTTTGTGAGGATTTTACGCTTTTTCACTGCTGCTGGGCTTTACCAGGCATGGTGCCTTGCTCCAGGGACCCTTCTGGCAACATGTCCATAGTACATGACGTGAAGTTTCACCATCCTGACCTTTAAGGACCATTCTGGCCTTACTTCTTCCAACACAGACTTGTTTGTCCTTTTAGCAGCCCACGGTACTTTCAAAATTCTTCACCAGTACCACAGATCAAAGTGTCAGTTCGCCTTCAATGCTGAAATTTCACAAGCTTATGAAACAATGGGAAACACCCTGGCTTGAGTCAGAGGCACCTTAATAACTCTCTTGCTCTAAAACGCTAAAGGGATCTTGTGGAAAAGATCCACCACTGGTAACCACTCGTCAATCTTGTTCTCTTGGGCAGTTCCTATTCTAGATATTGTTATAAAATTGTCTTTCACTATTATCCTGTCATCACAATAGAACTAGAAGGCAAGCACTGGGCAAAGTCCTTAGATCCAGATAGCAACTTAAGGGTCAAATAGATTTGGCAACATAAAATCGGAGACTACAACTATTGGTAATCTGACTGTAGCCAGGCGATGTATATTTGTTCAATTATGCTATGATTATTGCTCTTGATTCATGGTGATCTCTTGCCCAAGAAGATAAAATATTGCGTAGTCCTGCACCACCTTTGTCATCTTGGCTAGTCTAGACTTTATTGCTCCCATTATGTCAAGACATTTCATAGACGGTTTCTTGCCCCCCCTCCACCCCCGTCACCCACTATTTCCCTCAACACAATGCCCTAGTCTAGCAACGAGTCTTTTGTGATTACATGTTCAAAGTAAGCGAGACAGAGTTCCTGCAACTCCCAGGTCAGTGTTTGTGAAACATGGGACAAAAGACAATGATAGAAGTTTAAAATAGGTCTAGGAATAATAATAAGTTATAAATTCTCAAGGCTTTGTGAGGGACAGGGGCGGGAACACAAGAGCAAAAAATGAGGCGCTAATACCAAGGGCTCAAGTAGAAGGAAACTGCTTTGAGAATGATGATGGCAACAAATGTACAAATGTGCTTAACGCAATGTATGGATGTCTGGATTGTGATAAGAGTTGTAAGATCCCCCAATAAAATGATCTTTTAAAGATAAGACACACATATATACCACACACACACACACACACACACAATGGGAGTGTATTGCTTAGGAAAACCAAACTAAATTCCTTCAGCTAACTTGAGTTAGGTACTGGCTTCCAGGGGAGCTCAAACCAAACCAAACGACTGCCACCCAGTCCATGCCCACAACAGCAACCTTATAGGGCAGGACAGAACCGACCCTGTGAGTTTCTGAGTGTGTTTATTTTTATGAGAGTCTAAAACTTCACCATTCTCCTCAGTTCAGCTGATGATTTCATTCGGTCTCTCTCTGGTGGGAGAAATACACTTCAAATCTTGGGTCTGCAAGAGAAAGAATTCACACCGAAGTCTGGTTTGTGATCTGAGTTTATCAAGGATAAAAGCAACACAAATACATGGGACCATGGCCTGCCCATCTGGATCTACAGCCCAGCCGTGCTGCACTGTGTTGAAAGAGCTGGGAAAGGGAGCACTGGAGCAAATTTCTTGCTTTTCAGGGTCACCATTGGGAGGATTGGCCAACGACACCGGCTGACCCCAATGGCTGGATTATATTCGCCTGGCTCAGATGGGTCAATCTGGTTGCAGTGCCCACCTAGGAGGACCACTCCTTCCTGGTCAGACGTTCGAATTTCTGAGCATGCACAACGGACACCCCAGTCCATGTGCTAGCTACCTAACACTTTCCCCTGAAGATATGTGGACTCAAATCTGTGGGGTACTGGGAGGTGACATTTCTAACCACCTCCTGCTGACAAAAGGGGCAGAGTTGGGCTTTGGGTCCGCACCCTTCCTACTCTGCTGAAAGGAGAGTTGGATCAGGTTGGATCAGGTTGAGGTGGTCCAGGAGCTGGTGGCCCTGACATCGGCACACTTAGTCCGGAGACCTTGGTAACATGAAAACTTCTGGACAAAACAGGTGAACCGTTTGGGCTACGCAGGGGTAAGGTTGTGAGGTGGCAGTGCCCTTGGAGGTGAGTTAGAGTCATGGGAAGTTCAGAAAAGGGGGGATCTGAGGACTGACAGGCAAGGGTGCTAGTTCATGTTAAACACGGGAACAGGGTAAAAGCAGTCATTGACATAAAGCCTGTGATGGGCCTGAGGCAGGCTTTTCTGTGGGGCTCTTATCTGGCCTGGGGTGTGAAACATCCCCAACTAACTCTCAGGGTGTTTGTCTGTGTGCTCCACTTATGAGGGGTCGGGGTGCAGCAGTTTCCATGGTTACACCTGTGGACGTTGTCCAGGGCCCAGGGGAAAAGGTGAGGATAGGTTAGGCAGCCCAGTATCTAGGCAGACATATACTGACTCTGCTGGTGCGTTGATTGCTCATCCCAGGTTCCAGACCCGCGACTGCTCTCCTGCTGCTTTGCTGACTTGGCAGGGCCAATCTTCAATGAGCAGGTGCTCACCTGGCCTGCGGGCGCCCTCCATCTTGGCTGTCTGCCATGGGACAAGAGACACCCTATTGGTCAGTTTTCTTGCCAGGGTGGCCTGACCCTCTGGCGGGCCTGTTCTGGCTAGGGCACCATGCCCATTGGCCCAGTTCCTCATGCGCATACCACTTGGCAATTTGGTCGTGGTTCTGGGAAACCTGGGAGGTGATTGGCAGGCTGTTAGCAAGAGCAGGCAGCACATGGCCATCCCCAATGTCCTTCCTTCTCCTATCCTGAACCTGCACATCCTGTTCCCTAGTGTCCTCGTGTCTCTGAACTCCCAACAAAAAAGTGACTGGAGCTTGATCCCTCAAGGGTAGAAATGCAGCTTCAGAGCGCTCTAGGGTATCGTGAAACGGGGACCTTGAGCAGGTGCCTGTGTTTGGGGGAGGGGCCAAGGAACCCAGTCTTTACCAGGCTGCTGGGCTTTGGCTCTTTTCCTGACAGCAAGCATTAGCCAGGGCCTAATGGAGGGAATTACTGACACAAGTAATTCACTGACCTCCAAAGATGAGGCCTCTGCTTGGCGTGGCCTCCTAATATCCGTCAAACATGAACACTGACAGGAGTGGGCTCTGGAACCTATGAAGTGGGGGAGTGCTTGGTCCGTAGCTTAGGGAACCTTTCAGGGAAACTGGGATCTTGCTGGAACATTGTGGCAGCAGAGCTGTATCAAGACCGGCCCCCAAAGAGAGCGAAAGCAGTATCGTTGAAAGGTAAAAGCTAACAGTTACTCCGGGGCTGGGCTCCTGAATGCCTTTGGCCTAGGCTTTAGCAACAGAAAACTAGCAGGTAGGAAAATACACCCCACTTAGCCCACTGGCAAATGCTAAAGTGAACACCCTGCATGACTAAACAGCTTGTTTGTAAACACGGGAAAATGGAAGGAAAGGGTAGCAAGGAAGGGAAGGGTCTGACCCCTGGGACTAGGCAGGACTAAGTCCCTGGGGCACAGGAAGCCAACCTAGTGGGCACCGCCCCCACCCCCCTACGTGTGTGGAGGGGCAGGGCCATCTCGGCCAGGGTCACGTGCTCCCTTGTCATACAACAAAAATGGCTGCATCTACTGGGCAGCGCTACATTGCTGGGATCAGACAGTCATGTGGTCAGGAAAATGGCGGCCTCCACACCTGGATTAGTCACCTGGCCAGGGGGCGGGGGGTGGATGGGCTGGGGGTCAAGCCATTGAATCCAGAGACCTGTAGAGACCACCAGAGTTCACATGTGCACATGTGGCCGTCTAGCTGTCTGGGATGCAAAGCAGATCACTGAAAATCAAAAAGGTGTAGCATTTCATCCCCTCCAGGAATGAAGGCTGGGGAGTGCATGCAAGCCCTGGAAACACAGAAAGGCAGATCTGTAGTCACTCCACAAAAAGGGAGCATAGACTGAAATGCAGACATGAAGGGATGGGATTACTGCCATACACTTCCCTGGCTGGTCCCAACGACTTCTGTGGTTGGAGAAATTCAGGCTGGCATCTTCCCCCAATCGGACACAGTACAGTTTTTAAAGTTCAGCTAAATTGTTGTTTTCTCAGCGATATATATCCGAGTCATGGCACCATATATTCTCTTCTTTATCTCTCTCTCTCTTTCTCTCAAGAAACATACCTCGGTCCTTGGCTTTGTTTGAGAAATCTATACTCTGAAGCCTGGGTTGTGATCCAAGTGAGTTTATAAAGGACACAAACACACAGGACCGTGGCCTCCTGGCTCAGAACCACAGCCCGGCCTCTCTGCACTGTGTGTCAGAAACACTGGGAGAGAGAACCCGAGAGCACACTTCTGGATTTTCAGGACCAACATTGGGAAGCGTGCCGAAGATATTGGTGAACCCCATTGGATAAACTAAATTCACCTGGTCCAGTTGGGTCAATCCAAGTGTATTGCTCACCTCCCTAGCTGGAAACTAGAACTTCTGAGCATGTACAATAGACACTATAGGACATGTGCCAGCTTCCTAACAATTTCACAGTGTGACCTTGAGGTTACTAGGCTAACTCATACCCACTATGACACCAGAGCTCCAGTTCTGCAGGAGCATTCACTAGAACAGAAATAATAAGAATGCATATACGTTGTGAAGAATACAATTTCTCATAGTGTGGTGAACCCCCAACCATAAAATTATGATCGTTGATACTTCATGACTCAAATTTTGCTACCGTTCTGAATCAAGGAACCCCTGTGTAAGAAGCGTTCGACCTATAAAGGGTGAGTAACTCGCACATTGAGAACCACTGATCTAGACTGTAGTCCATGGCACACACGTATGGCCAAGTATTGAATTTGAATTTGAATTTAGTCCAGTGTAGTCCTGATGAATGTATTAAGCTATAGGACTGCACCTCAATTCTGAGGATCCAAGCAATTGTGGTAGTTTTTGCTGTGCACATTATAGTATTTAGCACACCAGTCAGGACCTCTGGGCTCCCTGATGGAAAAGCCCATGATCAGAATATTAAATTGATGGCCCTTGTGAGACTTTGAGACTTAGATTTCTTATGAGTTCGAATCTACTTTATAGGATTGAGTTTCATTTTTTTAGGAGTGTGCTGTAGTGTGTGTGTGTGTGTGTGTGTGTGTGTGTGTGTGGTGCAACTTTCTCCCATGATCCAATAGTGACCAACTCCATGATGAAATCTTCTGTGATGCAGCCAAGCAATTGGGGGGGTGGGGAGGGGGACACTGGATGGAAATCATCTTCTGGCTTTGTGGTTACTCCTTGGTCTGCTACTTGCAAGGTCAATAGTTCAATCGCCAATCACCTCCAAGGAGAAAAATGGGCTTTCTACCCACTACTATGAAATTCATATGGACAGTGATAGGTTTCCTGTATTTTATTTTGCATGGAATTTCTTTACTCAAAAATTGAAAAAATAAATCCACAGACATCGAGGCAATTCCTACTCATAGTTGCTCTATAAGATGGGGTAGTATGGTCGTCATGTACTTGATGTCAATTTCATGATTGAAGGTGTAGGGGTGGAGTCTAGTTTGTCAATCTGGAGGTAGCCAATGAGCAGCCAATAAGGCTTCTGTGTGGCATGGCTTTTTCCTGAGATTTCTGGGAAATCTCATGGTATTTTCCAATTGGAGAAGAGAAACTGGCATCTCAGTCTCTTGGAGTCAGTCTACTGACAAGATGAGATGACAGCATGCTGATAGATCCTGATTCCTGGAGACTGGAGGAGCCGGAGGAGACACCACATGGGCTTGCCTTGATGGAACCAGACTTCTGGGGCTGGAAAAGCCACAGAGAGACCCCTGCCAGCGCTGAGATGCTCCCATCACCAATGGATACTGCTGATGGACCCTGAATCCTGGAAATGAGAAGCCATGGGAGACTCCTGCCAGCCCCGGGACGCCTCTACTGCACGTGTTTCATGAGTTGGAAGGAGACTTTATAAACTGGTATCAGACACATGGGCTAATATCGGTCTTGTGACTTTGAACTGGGTTGGGATGCTTTCTCAATGTTCCATTCCTCTTGTATATAAACCTTTCCCTTCTATCCAAGTGTATGTTTATGAACTTGTTTCTCTAGTCTACCCGGACTAACACAGGTGGAACTGCCCCAAGGGTAGTCTAAAGTTTACACACTCTGTCTTAAAAAAAAAACAGTTTACTTGTCATTTCCATATATCAAACAATTCAATATTTAAATCACAAGCAGAGTTGTATCATTACCATCAAAATCCATTTTAGAGCATATTCTTCATTATTGCAGTCGTATCTCTTCATTCCCCTTTTACCCCAAACTTCACTGCCACACACCAAGGAAGCATTAATCCTGCTACTGTCTCTATACCTGTACCCATCCTGCATTTTATATACAGAAAAACATTAAAACAAAGCAAACAAAACTAACAAAATAACATAGTTTAAATTCTCAATTTTTAAAAAAGCATAAAAACAGAACACATTTTAAGCAGCTAGTGCTCAAAATTTTTAAATATACTGAGGATGTTTCCAGGCTATAATTGCTCAATATACAATTATTTGTACAAGACACAGGTCAAATGTGTTAGCAGGTGTCTCTGGTTTTTTTGCTTCTCAGTCAAAGTCTCATTGACATCTGTCCTGTTGGGCAATGTTACAAAGGTCTTTTTACAGATGCCAATAATTGTCCATACACCAAACCATCTTTCCATTTATCTAACTTTGAAGGTGCTCAACTTTTGCTCCCAGGATCAGCAAACCTAGGACTCCCAATTAAGTGCCTGGAGACACCTCACTCCACAAGCCTGCCTCTCACCAGAAAGCACTCAGCTTGACTAGCTTTGAGGCTTGGGAAGGCTATCACTCTGTCTCATGCTCTGATTCTAGGTTCTGATGCTGCTTCTCCTCTGCCACTTTGGTAATCTGGTATCAAAGCTGTCTCCTGAATCAAGGAGGTTCAATGCCCCAAAATTTGGGGGTGCAATGACATACTCTCTTCCTGACTCTTCCCTCTTGATGGGCTTGTCTAAGGATATTCAGCTTGTTGAAGTAACTTGAAGGACTAAAAGTGTGTGTGAACTTATGCCAAGACTCAAATGTAATTAGAGCCCCCATTGTGGATTTCTGCCTTCCACAAACCAAGTACTTTATAATGGAAGTGTAATATAATTGCTCTGCCTTTCTATTGACTTCCTGAGTCATCCCTCTCCTGTAATTACATGCAGGTAGTGGAGTTCTCTGCTAGTTAATACTTACCCACCTAAACCTACCCTCTCATACTATGATCTCCTTATGACATAAGCTGGAAATGGTTCTGTTGCAATTTCTCTAACCTCTGTAGCCTGATCCTACTTTATTAAAACAGTTCCTTTCTCAACAGCATCCAGTCAAGTGAATGCCACAAAGGTTTTCGCTTGACAGGAACCTTTGGGGATGGCTCCTGTTTATTTTTTGTTTGAAAGCATTCCTTTTTGAACTCTGTTTATAAAATTGGAGAGCTGAAATCTGTCAAAAATTAATTTGTAGTGAGAGATGAAGATGTCCTTACCCTTTCCTATCCAAAGTCAAGTAAGAAGACAGGATCTGAAATCAGAAAGGCTGTGAAAGGATGCAATCCACCGAATAACTTTTCTGTGCCTCACACTTCTCTTTGTTGTGGGAACCACAGTGGTGTCCTGTTGGATTTTGTCTGCCTAAATGGGGTATTTCTGTAGACTAGATCCTTAATGTTTTCTGATCCTGGCTTATATCAACCTGCTAATTTTCCTAAGGAGCCTCACTCAGTTGCAAGTATTGTCTTTGACTTGTGTGCAGCCATTGCAAAAGATGATCAAACTGATCAGAGAAACAGAGTGCTGTGGATGTAAGAGCGCATGTTTGAATCTATGAAGACGAGGATGTGGAGACGTGTCTGACTCCTGTCTTGTGGCACTCAGCCTTCAGCTAGTGAGGAATGGAATCCCCTTCTCATTTGTGTACTTAGCCAGAAAAAGTGATTCATGGTCTCCTCACTGTGTTCTACAGACCAACCCCGCCCTCTCCCCCCCCCCCCCAAGATTTCCTGGTTGCTTAGGTTGGGAAGGGTAAACAATAGGCTAGAGGGTAGACTTGTTAACTGCATGAAGGGAAGATGATGTGCGATATGATGGAGAAGAAGGCAAAAATCATGAGAGAAGCTCTTCAGAGAAAGCTCTTCAAAAATGATGATCCGTATTCACGATAGAAACACAAACTAAACCAACAAAACTCTATTTTCTTGGGACTATGAAGGAGTTATTCTTGTTACAGGATTTCTTCTGCCATAGAAAACTATAAAACTGAGCACTAGCTATGAGCCAACAACTTGTAGGAAGCAAGCTAGATGAGGTCTTAAGAGATGACTTTATAACTGAAAGCAACCAAAAGAACTCTCTTTAGCCCCAGTTCCTCTCCTGCTCCTACTCTGTCTCTGGTGAGACTTCTATGGGTCAGGAGACACAGCCATTGGTGATCTTTGCAATCGTAGGAATGATTTGAATTTGAATTTCTGTGGGTATTTTCTGCCTTAATCATTCTATCTTTACATTACTTCTGGTGATGGAAGAGAGTTATGGCGGGTTTATGAGGTATAACAAATGGTATTAAATATTGAATACTGACGGAGAAAGAGAGAAAATGTTGAGCAGCAGAAACTAGCTAGCATGGTAGTAAATCAAAAGAATTTTCTAGTCACAGAAATGGAAATAACAGTGTTTTTCAAGAATAAAGAACGATTTCAATGGAAAAATCATCTTAAGATGAGAATGGAAATATAATGGGTTTTTTTCAGGCATGGATAGTGTGGGTAAATTAGTAAGTGTTGTAAGATAGGGTTGTGTAAAAAAAAAAAAAAAAAATAAGGTTGCCTTACCAAAATCCAGGTGAGAGTGGTTGAAAGTATAATAGATTGCCAGAAGAGCAAAGAGATCTATCTTAAAGAAATAAAAGCAGAAGTTTCCTTGGAGTTGAGGGCGGCAATACTGAGTCTCAGGTAATTTGGACATGTTAACAAATGCATTGATACAGAAGCTAGGACAATAAACTCAAACATAACAATTGTTAGGTGGCACAGGACTAGATTGAATGTTGTTGTGTTGGCCATAGGTTTGTTGTGACTCCGAATCTACCTGATAGCTACCACAAAGTACCTGTCATTAGGGTCCCATTGGGAGTGAGATTTCCATGATGTTAATGAGGTAAAGGAAGGATGTGTTGAAGCTTGAGTCACTGCCCTTACTCTACCGTGTGCCTCAGGTGATCACCCTGACCCCAGTGATCACACCTTAAATCCTTGTCTTGGGCCTTTGATGATGACCAGTGATGCTAACTCGTGAGTTTAAAAGATTGAAGACCTTTTTCCTTTATTATTAATTCCACAGAGAGGCATATGTGTTTGCTTGTAACAACATTCCAAAAATACTCCATGGTCTAAAGTCCTTCAGGCACTTTTATGCAGGTAGTGTTTGTGCTGTCAGTAGGAAGAAAAGGAAGAACAATCTGTTGGCTTATGCAATCTCCCTTTTTCCCCCAATTATTTTATTGGGGGCTCTTACAGCTCTTATAATATTCAATACATCATTTGTACCAAGCATGTTTGTACAGATATTGCCATATTCATTTTGAAATGTTTTCCACTTGAGCCCTTGGTATAAGCTCCTCCTTCTCCCTCCCTGCTTTTTTTAATGAATCATTTTATTGGGGGCTCATACAACTCCCATCACGATCCATATGTACATCAATTGTATCCAGGCCACATCTACACACTTATTGCCATCATCACTCTCAAAACATCCTCCCTCCACCCAGGCCCCCAGTATCAGTTCCCTATATTTTCCTTCCTTCCCTCCTCCCCCATGAACCCTTAATAATTTACAAATTGTTATTATTTTCATACTGTACACTGTCCAATGTGTCCCTACCCAATGTGTCACTTCCCTGTTGTCCGTGCCCCAGAGAGGAGGCTACATGTAGATTCCTGAAATTGGTTCTCCCTTTCTATTCCACCATCCCTCCGCCCTCCTGATATTACCACTCCTATTACTGGTCTTGAGGGATCATCTATGCTAAGTTTCCCATGTTTCCAACTTCACTGTACATCTCCTGGTCTAGCTGGATTTATGTGGTAGAATTGGGATCATGATAGTAGGTGGGAGGCAGCATTTGAGAACTAGCAGAAAGTTGCATATTTCATTGCTACTACCCTGTACCTTAACTGACTCATCTCCCTGCAACCCCTCTGCAAGATGATGTCGCTCCACCTATTGATGGCCTTTGGGTCCCCAATCTGTACTCCCCTTCATTAATAATGATATAATTTTAGTTCTTTGATGCCTTCACCACCTTATGATCACACAGGCTGGTGTGCTTCTTCCATGTGGACTTTGTTGCTTGTGAGCTGAATGGCTACTTGTTTACTCAAGTCTTTAAGACCCCAGACGCTATATCTTTTGGTAGCCGGGCACCATCAGCTTTCTTCACCACGTCTGCTTATGCACACATATGTCTTCAGCAATCATATCAGAAAAGTGAGCATGCAATGTTATGCTTTTTAGTTCTTGAAGCCTGATATCTAATCCCTTTGACATCTCGTGATCCCACAAGCTGGGGTGCTTCTTCCATGTGGGCTTTGTCGCTGCAGTCTCCCCTTTTTTTATACCCCAGGGGATTTCATATTTATTTATAGCTCGAAGTTCTTTTCCACAATCTCCCTTACCAGTAACGATGGGAACACCTTGAGATTTTAGGTTAGATTTTCTAAACAACAGACTTACTGCTCCCTTTTGTGGGGGTCATAGCTATTGCTGGGGGCTCCCCCTGAGACCAGGTGAACTTCTTCTTGACAACTTAAATAGACTGCTGCATTCTGTCTGGTGCTGGAACCTAGCTCTAAGGTTCATTAGAAAATTGTGTGTTGGGTTGGACTAGAACTGCCTTCTTTGTGCTCCACTGGGTGATGCTAATGGCACGGCCCGTTCTCTGCTTCCGAACCACTTTGGTGCTGATTTCCCAATGGCATGGATTGTCTAGTAGTTCAGGCAGAGTCCAGGTTCTCCTCAACTGGGAGTACCTGGTCCATTTCTAGTTCTCTATGAAAATTTCTGACTTTCCTGTTCTTTAAACATTGCTCTTTGGTTCAGTTTCTAAATTTTCCTTTCTATGTTGTTTCTCTCTCTCCTCTTGAAAGCAAAGGTGCCCTTTGGCTCTGTTCCACAGGCTGATTCTTAATTGAAGGATCATCCTCTTCTAAAGTCTTATGGCCTCTGCATTTCCTGGTGCTGCGCTCACCTGGGGACTTGAACATTTGGCCAAGAAGTTTTGTTGGGGGTTGAAAGCTGCTCTTCTGGTTCCTTTTAAGAGGTCACTATAATCATTCAAAGAGACTTTAGTCTGCTTTTGTAAAAGGGGACAGCTTATACAAGACTTTACATTGTGCTCATCAATCCATGTTTGTTTCTTCCTTTGACTGAACGGGTTCTAAGCCTTTTAACTTGCGCCCACAGAGACCAGGTCTAAGTGGGGATCGTCTCCCCTGTCTTTAAATTTGGAACAGTCTTTTCCCAGGTCCGTAGATAGTAGGTTCCTTCCTCAGAGAACCAAAGATTGTATTTTTCATTCCTGATAGGAAAACTTCATGTTTTTTTTTCATTATTGATTCTTCTTGTTGTGTCAACAAATGGATGAGCACACACAATAAGTTTTAGATGTAGACTTACTTTTACCTTGCCCCATAACACTATTATATACCAAAATCTCCCTACAGAATTCTCACTTCAGACCAATTCTCTGATTCTCACCTATCCTCAGTGGAGTGGTAAAGATGTTGTGCTGGGATTCTTTTATGCTCATCATGTTATTCCTTGGGATCTCATCTTTTACACCATTTATCGTCCCATTTTGGGCATCAGTTTTGGTGGCACAGGTCCCCAACAATTGAAAGGTACTTGGGAGCGTCTTGGGGCTCTGAAAAATAAAGCACACAGTGGGGCACCATGGCTCCTTGTCCCTATATTAGAACTAATAATATGTTGTTAGAGAGCTAATATATTGTCCAATGTATACATAGATATAGTGTTGTATATATGTAATATGGTTTTTCAAAAGACAGACATATTATACAGTGAACATATCACACAGTCACTGTCATAAGTGCATAACATAATAAACAGGCAATGACCTTGAATGTCCCTGAGTCCTCTCCAGGGCAGTAACCTGTAATCCTTACTAGCAAGAGATACCAGAAGAGGGTCGTTACTTGTTATGGTGGGTCGGGCTATAGATTATTCATATCTACAAATAACTTTCAGCCATATTGACTAGCCAGACATAGAAATTGAACTTTTTGTATGTGAACATTTTTATAATGTCTCCTTTTTATTCTTTTTTTTCTTTCTTCTTTTTTTCTTTTCGCATCACTGCCCTGATGGGAGTAGGAGGCGCAGCCTTGCTCCTGGAGAGCTGCTGCTGGATTTGAACCGCCCACCCTGTGGGCCTCAGTCCCACACACAACCACTGCACCACTAGGGCTCAGCTTGATGTCTCCTTAATAGAGTGCTTAATAGGGTGCACATTTTCTGCCAAAGAACATGTATTTGAAGGTATTTTTTCTCTGAACAGTGAAGATTGTTCACCAAATGCAGCCACTTCCCTAGGCCAATGGTTAAGAGTGTAGAAATAAGACCAAATACACCCTACTAAATCTTCAGGTTGCCATATGACTGTGTCTGACATTTGGGGTTTCTGATGGAAAGTGATGTTGCCTCCACTTTCAAAAATCCAGAAGCAAGGGAAAATAATGCATTTTTCCCTCATTGTCTTGTTTTCTTATTCAATCTCAGAAATCCCAGAGATGTCCTTCCCTTTTTCAGACTAATTTTCACTTTTTTTTAATACTCATAGAGGGAGTAAAACATCTACAGACTTTTGACCGATGTTTTAAATGGTTTCTTCAGAGAAATGGTGAATTTGACTCAGTTATGAAATCTGGATAGATCAATGAATTTCCAGTTCTTTCCCACCAGGAAAAAGAATTCTGTGGCTTAAACAACCATATTATCATCTGAACATATTTTTGCTGCTATAATAGATTTATATAAACAAAGTTATATGAAACAAAAGCTTGTACCTTATAATTCTGGTTATCCAAAGTCCAAATACTTTTTTAAATATTTATCTTAGAAAGTTTTATTGATGTATAATTCACACGCCATGTGATTCAATGTTTTTAATATTTTTTAATGTTGTCCCATCATTACCATAGCCAAGTGTAGAATATTTTCATCACCAAATGACTAGTTCTGACTGGCCAAAATGGTGGTCTTGTTTCCTTTCTTTCTGGATGTTTGGAGAAGTTTCTAGTTTTTTGTTTTGTTTTGTTGTCTTAGTTTTCACTTTGGAAGAATACACAGACAGAATCTCAATTGTATAATAACACAAACTGAGGAGAAGATAACTTGAAGTACTTACTGATGAGGTTCAAGGGAACACATAACTTCAGGATGGAGTTTATTTTTGGTACTATGCCAAACTTACTTATGTATTTAAACTTGAAGCATTCATTTTCTAGTGTGTTTATTTTTATGAGAGTATAAATCCTCACCATTCTCCTTCGGTGCAGCTGATGACTTCATGAGCTCTCTCCCACTGGTCTTCCAAGGCAAAGCATAGCAGAAGCGAGTTCTTAAACCTGTGAAGGGGAGGAGTGCTTGTTCAGTAGCCTTGGGGCCTCGGGACTGCCCAAGGAGCTCAAGATGCTCCTGTCTCTCTTTCTCTGCTGTTTCTTCCCTGCCCCAAAGTCCTTCCCTGCCTTCCAGTAAAGCCTATACTTACTTTTCATCCCTAATTAAGCTCTATCTCCTTTCTCTGGCTCCGTCTCTACCACTCAGTGAAGAGACCAACAAGGTTGATGTGGACACATGCGGCCGTCCAGCTGGTTGGAACGCAAAGCAGACCACTGAAAATCAAAAAGTCATGGTACCATATATTTAGTCTCTCTCTCTTGTGGGAGAAATATACCTCAATCCTTGGCTTCCCACAAGGAAGAATTCATGCCAAAGCCTGGTTTGTGGTCCAAGTGACTTTATAAAGCATAAAAGTGACACCAATGTGCAGGACAGTAGGCCCACCATTTGGTGCTGTAGCCTGGCCATGCTGCACTGTGTGATGGAGCCCCTGGGAGAGAGAGTATCAGAGCAAACTTCTGTTTTTCAGGGCCGCTGTTGGGAGTCGTGGTTGATGATACTGACTAGCCCCACTGGGTGGATTCAAATCACCAGGCCCAGATGGGTCGAGGTGCATTACTCTCCTAGGCTTACCACCCCTTTGTAGCCCGATACTCGAGCTTCTGAGTATGCACAATGGACAACCCAGTCCGTGTGCTAGCTGCCTAATAACCTCATACTGCTGACCATAAGTTAAGTAGAACTAATTCATATCCAGTAGGACACCAGCGCTCCAGTTCCACAGGCATATTAATCAGAACAAATATAATGAGGATTTTTTTTATAAATTGTGAAGAATAAAACCAACGTCATTGAATACTTTGTGGAGAATTTTTAGGGATTAAAGCTGCATTGTCAAACTTGCCCCTAAACAGAGTAAAGTATTTTCACACAGTCCCCAACCATATGGATCACAGATTTATGCCCGCATCCATAGCTCATCTTGAGTAGGAAACAAGGAGATACTAACTAACCACTGATGCCATCTGTCTGGAAGGAACTCAGAGATCTCCTGTCCTTCTAGACCAGAGGTTCTCAACCTTCCTAAAGCCATGACCCTCTAAATAACACAGTTCCTCATGTTGTGGCGATGCTCCAACCATAACATTATTTATGTTGCTACTTCATAAGCATATTTTTGATACTGCTATGGGTCAGGCGATCCCTGTGGAAGGGTGATTCAACCTCCAAAGGGGCTGTGAACGATAGGTTGAGAACCGCTGATGTAGACTGAAGCCCCTGACACACACTCATGGCCAAATGTTGACTTTGAAAGGCTTCTGTTGAGGCCAGTGTGGGTCTGATGAATTTATGAAGCTGAAGGACCGCACCTTAATTCTGAGCATCCAAGCAATTGTGGGAATTTTTTGCTGTGAACATTGTATTATCCAGCACATCAGTCAGGGCCACAGGGCTCCGTGAGAGAAAGTTCATGATCAGGACACTAAATCGATGGCTCTCGTGAGACTTATATTTCACATCAGCTCTTGCGCTGCTTACCTGTAAGGTCGGTAGTTTGAAAGCACAAGCTGATGGGAAGAAAGCCTGGTTTGTGATCCAAGTGAGTTTATGAAGCTTGGAACTGAGTTTATAAAGCATTGATTTTGTCTGCTCACCCACCTAAATGGTGAACTTTCTACTCCTGCAAAGAGTTCTAGTCTGGGAAACTGGCAAAAGTCATTCTACCCCATCCTATACGGTTCATGAGTTCAAAGATACGTAATAGGAGTGGGTTTGATTCCTTTAGGGATGGGGCGGGTCTGAGTGTGGGCCAGGTTTCTCCCATGATCCAACAGTGTGACCAACTCCACGATGGAGTCTTCCATGATGCAGCCAAGCAATTGGGGGAACAATAGGATGGAAAGCATCTGCTGGTTTAGTGGTTACTCCTTGGTCTGCTATTCAATGCGACCCATCACTCCCAAGGAGAAAGACAAGCTTTCCGCACACTACAAAGTGACTACCTATGAAATTCATCTGGGCAGTGACTTGTTGCCTGTGACTTTTTATTTGAATGGAATCTCTTTACTTAAAAACTGGAAAAAATAAATAAAGCCACAGTCATAAGGCAATTTCTACTCATAACTACCCTAGGAGACTTGGGTAGAACTGCCCCACGGTGTGTCTAATTAAACACGCCCTCTTTAAAAAAAAAAACACAGTATTATTGACATATAATCCACATATTAAATAATCAGTATTTAAATCACAAGAAGAGTTGTATCATCACCATCAAAATCAGTCTAGAACACATTCTTCCTTATCGCGGTCATATCTCTTAGCTCCCCTTTCATCACAACCTTTGCTGCCATAGGCCATGGAATCATTAATACTGTCTCTATAGCTCTACCTGTTCTGGACCTCACATACAGAGAAACATTAAAACAAAACAAACAAAAATAATAAAACAAAGTTGATAAAATCCACAGTAGAAAAAAAAAGCAATGAGACCACATTTTAAAGCGAGATTGCTCACAATTTTAAAGCATATTGAGGAAGCTACCAGCTTACAATTGCTCGGGATGCAGTTATTTGGACGGGAGACAGATTGCGTTAGCAGAGAGATGTTTCTTTGGTCTTTGAGTTCTCAGTCACAGGTCTGATTGACCTCTGTCACTTTTGTGCAATGTTACAAAGTACTTTCTAGGGTTTCAGATAATTGTCCACAGCTCAATCCAGCTTTCCATTTGTCTCATTTCAAAGGTGCTCAGATCTTCATCATAGGGCCAGCACACCTAGTTCTCCCAAGTAAGCGCCTGCAGACACCCGACTGCACAAGTCTGCCTCTCATGAGAAAGGGCTTAGCTGGGCTTGCCTCATGCCAATACTCTGACTCTTGTTTCTGCTGCTGCTTCTCCTCTGCCACTTTGTAAATCCTCTGGTATCCAAGGTGTCTCCTGTATGAAGGAGGTCCAATGCCCCATAATTTCGGGGTGCAAATAATAAGCTCTCCTCCTGCCTCTTCCCTCTTGCTGGACCTGTCTAAGGATATTCAGCTTGTTGAAGTAGCATAAAGGACTAAACCAGTGTGTGAACTTTTATGCCAAGACTCAGATGTAATTAGAGTTCCCACTGTGGATTTCTGCCTTCCACAAACCAAGTACTTTAGAAATGGAACTCTAATAAAATTGCTTTGTCTTTCCATTGACTTCTTGAGTCATCTCTCACCTGAAATTGCATAAAGGTAATAGAGTTCTCTGCTAGTTAATCCTTACCCACCTAAATCTACCCTCTTGCATTTACTGTGACCCCCCAGGGCATAAGCTGGAAATGGTTCTGTTGCAAGTTCTCTAACCTTTGTAGCTGATCCCACTTTATTAAAACAGTTCCTTTCTCAACAGCATCCAGTGGAGTGAATACTCTGAAAGTTCTCAGTATTGGAGCTATCAGTCCACACTCGACAGAAATCTTTGGGGATGGCTACCGATTATTTTTGGTTTGAAGGCATTCCTTTTTTGAAGACTGCACATCAGGTTGCACATCTGCAATTTGTAAAAAGTGAATTCGAAGTGAGAGGTGGAGATGTCATTACAGTTTCCTATCCAAAGTCAGGTAAGGAGACAGGATCTGATATTGGAAAGGCTGCAGAATGATATTATTAGTTGACTAACTTTTCTGTGCCTCACACTTCTCGTTGTTCTGGGGACTACAATGTAGTTTTGTCTGGCTAAGTGGGGTAGTAGCAGAAACTAGCATTATAGAAAATCAATAGTTTTCTGTTCAGAGAAATATCCTTAATGTTTTCTGATCCTGGCTTATACCAGCCTGTTAATTTTCCTAAGGAGCCTCACTAAGTTGCAAGTATTGTCTTTGACTCATGTGCATCCATTGCAAAGGTTATCAAACAGATCAGAGAAATAGAGTGTTGTAGAAGGAAGAGTGCATGTTAGAATAGATTAAGAGAAGGATAGAAGGTAGAGACATGTATGAACCCTGCCTTGTGGCACTCAGCCTTCAGCTAGTGAGGAACTGAATCCCCTTCTCGTTTGTGTACTGATCCAGAAAAGGTCATACATGGTCTCCCGACTGTCCTCTCACATACCAAAATAATCCAAGCTTTCCTGATTACTTGGGTTGCAAAGGAAAAGTAAGGAACTGCATACAATAGGCTAGAGGGTAGACTTGCTTACTGGCCAATGGGGAAGATAATGTTCAACACAATGGACAAGAAGGCAAAAATTGGAAGCAACAGAGAAAGCACTTCAGAAGTCTGATTATGTTAAAACTGTTGAATACAAAAATGATCATCGGTATTCACAATTAAACACAAACTAAACCAACAAAAGCATGTCTGTTTTAGGATGTAGGGGAGTAATTATTGTTACAGGATTTCTTCTACCATAGAATACTATTAAACTGAGCATTGTCTATCAGGCAGCATTTGGAGGCAGCAAGCTAGATGAGGTCTTGCAGGACAAAGATTCATAAGCAAAGGCAACCAAAAGAACTGTCTTTTAGCCTCATTTCCATTCTTATTCTGTCTCTGGATATGACTTCTATGGTTTAGGAGACACAGGTATGGATGATGGTAATACTCCTATGAATGATGGAGTTTGAATTTTTGTGCATATTTTCTGCTTTAATTATTCTCTCTTTACATTCTCTCATGTAATACAAGAGAGTTACAGTGAGTTGATGGGGTATGACAAATGGTTAAAGAAATGAATATTAGATGGAGAGAGAGAAAAAAAATTTGAGTAGCAGAAACTAGCATTATAGAAAATCAATAGTTTTCTGTTCAGAGAAATTAAGGTAACAGTGTGTTTGAAGAATAAAGAATGACCTGAATGGGGACATCATCTTAATATGAGCATGGAAATGTAATGGGGTTCCCAGTCATGGGTATTGTGGGTGAACTAGTAAGTGTTGTAAGATAGGGATGTAAAAAAATAAAGATAGGGTTGCATTACTAAAAGTTAGGTGAAATGTTACCCTCTTTTTACTCTCTCCATTTCAGGAACCCATTGGTTGCTGGAGATCATCAGTCTTATTTACTCCAAGGGAGATCCCAAGTGGGTTCAATCTGTTCCCATGTGGAATCGTTCACCGTGGTTAGAAATTCCAGAGAGTTCTGATTATTTACAAAAAAAGGAAGACCCACGCCTATATACCAGCCACCTGCCTGTTCAATTATTTCCCAAATCATTCTTCCACTCCAAGGCCAAGGTAAGTTAATAATAATGACAACATCACAGTTGTATATTTCTATTTGAATACCTGCATGTTAGAGACAGAGATAACACGTGATTCATGAGAGTGAGCACAATAGAACATATTGATCAATTTTACATTTTCATATCCTGGTTAAGCTCCTTGGTTTTGCTTAAGAGAATCATCAGGCATCATTAGTTAAATATATTTTTGCCTCAACTCAGTCTGAAACACTGTAGATCTGATTCCTTATGCAAACTTTCTCAATTGTAGATCAACTGTTAAAATTCCAAGGAATTTTGAGTTGTGAGATCATGATAGGAACCTAAATATATTTCTCTAAGCATTATATCGCCCATGGATCACGTGTCTTATCCAATCAAGTATTCCACTTTCTCTATTGAAAATTTCAAGCTTTATTGGTGAGAGGGTGTCCCCAGAGATATAATGTGACTCTGTACTCTTTTTAGATTGTGTTTTTAAATCAAGAGACAACAGACATATTATTTATATTTGAAAAGAAAATTCATCAACCCATCATATCATTTCTGGGAGTAGAAGCATTATCTGAATTTCCTAGGATTGTCATTTGCTATTCAGTACTGTGAAGTCATTTCCCACTCATACCAATCTTATGGACAACCAAATGAAACACTACATATTTTAATGGCAAATATCTTTTATGATCATGAACGCAAACATGACATTAAGGATACCCCAAATATTCACTTTTTCAAAACTGCTAGAACACTCTCTCATCTCCTCTCTCATTTCCTCTTCCCCACAGTATTCTCCCTCCTAAATTTCTATTTCATAAATCATTCTAATTTTTAAAAATCACTTTATTGGGGGCTCATACAAGGCTTATCACAATCCATTCATAAATCCATTGTGTCAACACATGTGTATATTTTTGCCATCATTATTTTCAAAACATTTGCTTTCTACCTGATCCCTTTCTACCTGAGCTCCTCATTTTTTCCCTCCATCCATGCTCCCCCTCTCTCATGAGCCCTTGATAATTTATAAATTATTATCATTTTGTCATGTCTTCCACATTACATTGTGATAATGCAGTCCAATTTGTAGATTTCTTTACAAAACCTCTATATTATCAATCCCAATCATCTGTCTGGTAAGTGCTTGGAAAGCGTTGCTCTTGTCGGGGTTCTGAAATAAAGACGCTGAGACTTGGAGTATGACATGCCTAAAATGTCCGTGAAAACCTCAAAACACAATGCACATTTCTTTCCTGATACACCTATTTTGTTAACTTGCTCTTAAAAACACTTTATTGTGATGTAGGTGAAGGCTGAGAGAAGAGATAATGAGATTTACATTAAAATGTACATACATTTCATTTTAACTCACCCATTTCATTCTCCTCAATGTAGCATGGCAATGTATCCCATTTCCTCCCTGTGTTTTCTATTTCTATCCATCCTTCTCTCCTCACCCTCTGTCCTTGTGTAAAAGTTTCTGAATTTAATCTTAAATGATCTTTTCTCTAACACGGTAGAATACATCATCGACAAAATTATGAACAAAGATATTCAGTCACAATCAAACACCTTGAAGAGACCTTGTTTCTGGAGAGTCATTATCGGTAGCTTTTGGGGACACCAAGGCCAATTAGCATAACATCCTTCTCAAAGACAATGCATACAACCTCCTTTGATAAGTCATTACTGGAGTCCTTAAACATTCATGAGAAGACAACTAGGGGACAGGTGTTATTCTCTCCACTTCAGAGGACAGGAAATTGATGACAAAAAGGAGACATATGGAAACAGTTAATACACTATAATAATGGACAGTGGACAATGCACCCACAGCCCTGAGATGGGAAGAAATAGAGAATGCCAAGCTAACACCACTGACTGCTCTGAAAAGGATCACTTCGGGCAGTCTTGGAGAGCGAAAACAAAAAATGGAGGACACAAATTTTAAAATTTAAATTTTGTGATTTGGGTGAAGGTTTTCAGATCTTGTTCTTTTTTTTTCACTCTATGATTTGGACACATTTTGTTTCCTGATAGCAATAGTATTCCCATGTTGGGACCGCATTCTTTACACATCTTTCATTTCCATTTCCCCTGATTTCCTATTTATTCCTGCATTCAGAGTCTTATATGTAGACAAATGATCTCATGTGATGGATTGTCCTAAGGAATGTGCACTTTCTTCTTTTATTACTCATCCTTGTGTTAGACTGGGTTTTCTAGAGAAAAAAACAGTGACACTCAATATATATAAGAAGAAATTTGCATCAATAAATAACTTCAGATTAAGGACAAGGCCCATGACATCACGATTAGTAATGAGGAGGGGCAGTGAAAAACAGAAACGCCCTGGACAAGATGGATTGACTTCATGGTTGCAGCAGTGACCTCAAACATAGCACCAATCATGATACTGGAAGAGGACCCCCAGCAGTGTCTCATTCTGTTGCACATAGTGTGACTATGACTTGGGAACCAACCAGATGGCACCCCACAACTACACCATAAGACAATGTGAAAAGGAATGACGTAAGCTTCCCTGATAAATCCTTAGAGAACATCCCTTTGCCATGAGTCCTAGTTGCCATGAATACAAAAATGATCTTTATTTTTCTTATGACTCTACCGTGCACAGTGTTTCAGAAGATGTCATAGTAAGGGCCCTCAAAACTTGGACAGATCCTCAAGAGCAACCTTGTAATTGTGGGAACAAAAATATAAAAGGATAGATATCAGGGCACAGGAGCAAGAGAATGATTAGATTTTCCAATGGTTATAAATAATGGGGCTTAGAGGTCTTTCCAAAGGCATACATGTCATACAGCAAAGATATTGTAGTCAATGGCAAATCTTCTTCACCTAGTGCTTGTTGACTTTGGAAGCCCCTGAGTCCTCCACAGGACATCAATCTATGATCCTTACCTGCTAGAGATGCCAGAAGAAGGTTAGCCACACTTCATGATGGGCGGTGCTGTAGGACCTAATTGCTCTAATCTACAGATTAACTTCAGGCATAGTGACTAGCCAGAGGCAGGCATGAGATAGCTCACAGAGTGGCTTCTCTATGACTTCTCCTCATTGGAGGGCTATTGGGTGTGGCACATTTTGGGGCCTGGAGAACATGTCTTCGAAGGCATTTCTGTTAGATCTCTCTTGGGAGAGTTATACCTTGGTATTTCACTCTGTGCGAGAAAGAATTCACACCAAAGCCTGGTTTGTGATCCAAGTGACCTTTATGAAAGGTAAAGGAAGCTTCAGGTTTACACAAGCACCACAGGACACTTCACACCGGCATGGGGAGACCTGGGGCCAGAGGAGATGGCTGCACAATCTCAGAGGAGCAGCTTGAGAAGCAGAAGGGGACACAAGGACATGGATCCTGAACTTTCATGTCCTTGCTGGGGAGGTATGGTCAATAATCCTGGTCGACCCCATTGGCTGAATTGAATTCGCCTGGTCCAGATGGGACAATCCAGGTGTAACACCCACCTAGATGCACCACTTGTTCCTAGTTGGAAGCCTGAACTTCTGAGCATGTGCAATGAACGCCCCAGTCCTTGGCTAACCCCCTAACGCTTCTACCTCAGAACAATGGATATCTTTCTCCCCAAAGGGCCATCTTTCCAGAACCATAGTTTCAAGTGTATAAATAAGACCAAAGACAGTCTACTATGTCCTCAGTTCACCATAAGTTCCTCTTCTGGTTTAACTATTCAATTTGAAAAAAAGGCTACAAAGTGGTCTAACATTCTTCCATAAACAGAAGCTTTCTGTGGAAAGAGCAAGTGGTTACAAAGCCCAAAGAGGTGACAAAAAGCAAAGGAGAGACTTGGCTACACAATATATTTTGAACCTAGCCTCAGGGAACCAAATCTTCCAAACCATGTATCATTTGTTTAATTGAATCTGTGCTGAAGGATGCTTTAAACCCTATCCTTAAAAGTACTGAAAACCTTCCTTTGTAGTTGTTGGGATCTAATGGGATGTTTCTCTTACATCCTTGCAGGTGATTTTCTGTCAAGGACCAATCATGAAAGGTTTCATTATACAGGCAAGGGGTGGCACAAAAATCAGCAATTTTCCAGTCACATTTCAGGATCACATTTCTGCTGCAAGTTCACAATTTGAAAACAGGATTGTAGCTCAGACACGTTCTCTTCCAGTCCACTGTCCACATTGATTCAAGTGGCTTAGAGTACATGAAAGTCTACATACAATGTTGTTTTGATAGAGTACTAAAGTGTCTGTGTGGGGACAGTAGCAGTGACAGAAATTGTCCGAAGTCTCAGAAAGACAACAAATGCCATTCTTCCTTGTCCACAGCATCTTTATGACGCTTGTGGTAGCATCTGTGAAAGGAGGTGAGGTCGTTTTGATATATCTGATAACATCTGCCAAAAAAAGAAGCTCCTGGGTTGTCTTCCCAATCCCACAGGCCACACCGTGCTTTGTCCTCTCCTTCTCTGACTGCCCCCAATGAAGAGGATGCGTCTCTTCCCTGGAAAAGACATGAAAGAATAACCTCTCTTCCATTGGGTTGTTAGAACCTGGGTATAGCAAGATTGTTGAAGGAATTGTGATGTTTCATCTTCGTTGGTTGCATTTGATGGATCTACACTCTCTTTCCCCTTCCAAAACAAAAGCAAACAGTCCCTCTTATTTTGTAAAATCATTTTATTGGGGGCTCCTACAGCTTTTATCACAATTTATGCATGCATCTATTTTATGCAAACCACATCTATATATTTGTTGCCATCATCATTCTTGAAACAACCTCCTTCTACTGAAGCCTTTGGTATCAGCTGCTCATATTTTCCCTCCCTCATGAACCTATGATAATTTACAAATTATCATTATTTTGTCATATTGTACACTGCCTATGTGCCCCTTCACCCACTTCCCTGTTGTCCGTACCCCAGGGAGGAGGTTATATGAAGAGCCCTACAATCAGTTCCCCTTTTCTACTCCATTTTCCTTCCAGCCTCACAGTATCACCACTCTCACCACTAGTCCTACAGGGATTATCTGTCTTGAATTCCCCATGTTTCTGTCTCCTATCCACACCAGTGTGCATCCCCTGGTCTAGCCAGATTTGTAAGGTAGATTTGGGATCATGATAGTGGGGGGGAGCATTTAAGAATTAGAGGAAAGTTGCATATTTCATTGTTGAATAGCCTCTCCTTTTGAACTGTTAGGAAACCTGGATCCCAAATGAGATTTTCGCCCTTCCTGTATATCAGCAGTCACGACCCCTTTGCAGGCTGAACGACCCTTTCACAGGGGTCACCTGATTCATAACAGTAGCACAATTACAGTTATGAAGTAGCAGCAAAAATGATTTTATGGATGGGGGTTCAACATGAGGAACTGTATTAATGGGTCACAGAATTAGAAAGGTTGAGGACCACTGCTCTAAATTTTTCTCAGTCTTGATCTAGGTATTTTAAAAGTTTTGCCTGATAGAAAAAAATTGGAGTTCATAAAGCTGAATATAATTTGTCTTATCTAGATTCATTCATATCTAGACTTTCATTTCATCTCCCCTTTCTTTTTAGTAATTGAGATTTTAAAATGCCATTAGAACTGCCAAAGTTTTGTTGGACGTGAAATCGGTGGAACTGCTTAGATTATGTGCTTTTTCATGAGAAACTCTGCCCTAGGAGCAAGGACCGAAAGCAGAGCCTGTGAAGTTGGTCCATAAACAGCTGGCCACGACTGCATTGTTGACCTCTCATGACAAACACGGGAAACACCTAGAGCTAGAGAACCTTTCCAGAATAGCTCTTTTCCTGCTTTTTCTGAATTAATTTATATAACAGATCGCTTTCCCATCAATTGAGAGGTTTAACTGTGACTAAAAGCTTAATTACAATGTGCTGCTTTTTAGGCATGATACACTGTGTAATTTTTCCACTCTGCTGTATTTTTTCCATCTAGATTTTTATTCCCTCCACATGGAAACAAGGAGCACTTAGGGACCTTGCTTTGAGCCATTTCCGATCACTAGTGATGCTAACACCTGAATTTAAAACATCGAGGACTTTTTACTTCATTGTTAATTTCACATAGAAGCATTCATGTTTATCCATAACAGCATTCCAAAAACACCCCATGTGCTAAATGTAGGTCTGAACCTTCAGGCATCTTTCTTTGCAGGTGGCGCTTGTGCTCTCAATAGGAAGAAAAGGAAGTAAAGACAATTGGCTTATGCAATCTCCCCTTTTGATACCCCACGGGATTTCATATTTAATTATAACTCCAAGTTCTCATTCATGATCTTTATTACCAGCTCCAGTAGTCATTGGAACACCTTGGGAATATAAGTTCGTTATTCCTACCAACAGACCTGCTGTTCCCTCTTATGGGGGCCCCCAGACACTGTTCTTAACTATTGCTCATGGCCTCCCTGGGACCAGATGATCTTCCTGGCTAGTTAAATCTACTGTTGTGTTCTCTCTGGTGCTGGGACCCAGCTCTAAGGCTGATTGAAAAGATTGAGTATTGGGCTGGACTAGACTGCCTTCCTTGGCCTCCAATGTGTGGGGTTAAGAGCACGAGCAATTCTGTTTGCCCGCTGGGCCGTGTTCACTAAGGGAACCACTTTGCTGCTGATTTTAGAATGGCACTGGCTTGTCCAATGGGTCCCCTTTGGCAACTCAGGCAGAGTCCAGGTTCTCTACAACTGGGTGTGCATGATCCATCCCCAGTTCTGTGTTTTCTGCAGGAAATATTTTCCTACTTTAATACATTTTCTCTTAGGTTTAGTTTCTAAACTTTTCTCTTTCCTTTGTTTTTCTCTCTACTCTTGAAAGCAACGGTGCCCTTTGTCTCTGTTCCACAGGCTGATTCCTGACTTAAGGATAATTCTCTTCTCAAGTCTTATGGCCTCTGCCTCCCCAGGTGCTGCACTCGCCTGGGGACTTGGAGGCTTTGGAGATGAGGTTTTGTTTTGGGTGGAAACCTGCTCTTCTGGTTTCTTCTGGCAGGTCCCATAGTCATTCAAAGAGACTTTAGTCTGCATTTGTAAAGGGGGACAGCTATACAAAATTTCCACTATGTGCATCATCCACCTTTATTCCTTCCTCTGACTGAAGGGGTTCTGGAGCTTTTAATTCCAGCCCAAAGAACAAGGTCTTAGTGGGCATAGTCTCCCCTCCCTTTAAATCGGCATTAACTTTTCCCCAGGTCCTTAGATAGAAGGTTCCTTCCTCAAAGAATCAAGGATTGCATTTTGTCACTGCTTGTAGGAAAAAATTCACGTTTCTCTTCATTATTGCTATGTCCTGTTGGTTCAACAAATGGGTGAATATGGAACAGCAAGTTTTAGATTTAGACATACTTTTACCTTGCCCCGTAACTCTGTTTTATACTATAAGCCACCTACAGAATTCTTACTTCACAATAATTTCACGATTCTCACTTATCCTCAGAGGAGTGGCAGAGCCATTGTACTGGGATTCTGTCCTTCTCATCATGAAATCTTTCTTTGGAGCCTCATGCTGTCCACTGAGTGGTGGGAGTATAGGCACAGTCAAGAGACAAGGCTCAGTCAGGTATGACATGGACAGAAAGACTTTCTTAAGGTAAGGGAAGAGAAGTTTCGGATTCGGTTCTACAGCCCAACGTTAAGCTGGAGAAGCCGCGTCTGGTACTGTATCTAGGCTGGGCTATGTCTAGGGCACGAGCTAAAGACCTGTGGCCTGATAAAGGGAAAGGTAGTCTGTTGTGCTGTGTTTGCAAGTTTTGGGTTTGCAGATGACCTGTTGGCAAGCCATCTTGTTTTTCGAACTTTTTCCTGAAATGCTAGGGAGAAAGGCTGTGACCTGCCTGCCCTAAGAGAAAAGCTCTGTGAAATGCCAGAAGCCGGGATTGCAAAGTTCACCAGGTTGTTCATCTCCTTCTTGTGCAGCTTGTGCAAGGGACTCCCTGGACAGGACCTGGCCCAAACACACACCATGTGTCATGCCATAGAGGGCATCGGTTTTGGTGGCACAGGTTCCCCAGAGTTAAAAGGGTCCTTGAGTGACTTGGGACTCTGGAAAATAAAACAGACAGGCAGAGGGGGAAAGGGGCTCCTTGTCCCAGTATTAGGATCAGGGGGTCACTGTATTTTCCAATGTGTATATATCATGTAGTTTACAGGTCTTTAAAAGAGATACGTGTTATGCAGGAAGCATATTACACAGTCAATGGCCAATGTCAAAGGCAGGTAAACTAAGAAGCAGGCGATGAGATGAGTCAGTGTCTTCATCTAGTGCTAGTTGACCTCGAAGGCCCCTGAGCCCTCTCGAGGGCAAGCAGTCGATCATCCATAGCAGCAAGAGATGACAGAGAGGGTTGTCACACCTTACGATAAACAGATTATTCATATCTGCACCTAACCTTCAGTCATATTGACTAGCCAGGCAGGGGAATGAGGCTTCTTTTATTGTAAACGTTTTACGACATCTCCTTAATAAAAGGTCTAATAGAGGGCTTAATAGGGGGCACATTTTCAAGCTGGAGAACGTGTATTTGAAGGTATTTTTTCTCTGAACAGTGAAGATTTTTCGCCAACTACAGTCATTTTCTGAGGCTCATGGTTGGGAGTATCGAAATAAGATCAAATATGCTCTATGAAGTCTTCAGGTTACCAGATAACATTTGCGGTTTCTGAAAACAATTATTGGAATAAAACCATAGGACAACCAAACATTTTGACGGACGTTGCCAACATTTGCACAATCCCAGATGCAATGGAGAATAATGCCTTTTTTCTCATTGTCTTGTTTTCTCATTCAATTTCAGATGATTTACTTACTCAGAAATCCCAGAGATGTTATCACTTCCAGCTTTCACTTTTATAGACTAATAAAGGGAGCAAAACATCCACAGACATTTGATGAATGTTTGGAATGGTTTCTCCAGGGAAATGGTGAGTTTGACTCAATTATGCAATCTGGATGGAACAAAGAATTTCCAGTTCTTCCCCACCAGGATGAGCAATCCCGTAGCTTAAACAACTCTATTATCATCCAAACATATTTTCACTGCTGTAATAAATTTCCACAAACATAGTTGTTTGAAACAGCAAAAATTTGTATCTTATAATTTTGGATGCCCAAAGTCCAAATAATTTTAATATGTATTGACCTATAATTCACATGCTGTAGAAGTCAATGGTTTGAATATATATTTTTAAAAGAAGTGCCATCATTATCACAATCAATTGTAGAATAGTTTCATGATTAAATGCTTCTTATTTGCCTAAATGAAGGTTTTGTCAGGGGTTTTTTTTCTTCCTGGACGTTCTGGAGTTTCTTTTGTTTGTTTGTTTTGTTTTCTGTTTTCACTTTTTCAATGCTGGAGAACTGCAATTGGAAGAACACAGCATCAGAAATGGAAGACTACACAGAAGCAGTCTCAGTCATATGGATAACACAAGTTAGCTTGCTGAAGGGAGGATAACTTGAAACACTTCCAGATGAAGCTCAAGGAAAACACACAAACCTTCAGGATGAAGTATAATGTTTGGTGCTATCACCAACTAAACTGTTCACTTAAACTTGGTGCATTCATTTTCTATATAATTTCAACTCACTGGCAAAGATCCAGGTATATAAAGACAGATCAATGATAAGATAGAAGATGATAGATGGATAGATAGATAGAAAGGTAGATAGATGATAGATGTAACGGACTGTTCAATTTAGCCTTAGTTTCAATAGCAATGAGATAAGATGTGGCAGTTGTGCTCTTGTTAATTTCATGATTGGGCATGTAGGGGTGGAGTCTAGCCTATCATTCTGGAGACAGCCAATGAGACCTCTGTGGGGGAGTGACTTTCTCTGAGAATTCTGGGAAAGTTCATGGTATTTTCCTGGTGAAGGTGAGAGACACAAGACTCTGTCCCTTGGGATGCTCAAATGACAAGACAACATGGCAGCATGCTGATAGATTCTGAGTCCTGGAACCTGGAGGAGCTGGAGGAGAAGTCACATGGGCTTACGCTGATGGAACCAGACCTCTGGGGGCTGAAGAAGCCACATGGAGACTCCTGTCAGTGCTGAGATGCTTGAAATGGCACAGGGAGACCCCTGCCAGTGCTGAGATGTTTCTACCACCACTGGATACACAAGACTCTGCACCCGCTGTCATTGCATGAGCTTCATGAGTCTGAAGAGGACTAATGGATTGGTATTGGACATATGGGCTAATATCGGCTTGTGGACTTGGACTGGACTTGTTTGGGATGTCTTCTCAATGTTCCATTCCTCTTGTTTATAAACCTTTCCCTTATATCCATAAGTATGTTTATGAATTTGATTCTCTAGTCTACCCGGACTAGCACATAAGAATAAAAATCTAAATAGAATACAAGCAATCTAATGAAATATCCGACGGCAATTTTTTTTTTGTTTTTTGGGCATCACTGCCCTCTGGTGGTGGGAGTAGACAGCTGAAAATTTAAAGAGCACTTCTATACTAGGACGAGTGACTTCCATCATCCGTTTAAGAGGCAAACATAAAGACACAGAGGAAATTGTGTAAATTATTATACCCATGAATTTAGATGGATAACAACCACGGGAGCTTGAGTACTAAAGATCTGAAACAAGGATCGGAGGTACAGAACTGTTTGTTGTTGATGGGGATGGGGAGGCTCTCTAGACAAAATTGCAGAATACAGTGAGTTCAAGTGTATCTTATCCAGTTGCTAATTTTATTGCCCCTCAACCTTCAAATAGCATTATGCATCTACTTAGATGTGAAACAGTTCGTAAGTACCTTATTTTACATGATATCAAGTGACTTCCCCTGGAAGTGGTGATTTCAAAACCTAATTGCAGTAATTTGGGGGAAAGAAAGGAGACTCTCCCTGCCTTCATTCCTTTACTTCTAAGGTGCTTATGACATGCACACGTGGGCAAGAAATACCCATGAATCTGAGCACACACAGATGACCCAAAGGACCAATTTCCCCCAACTTCTCTTTCAGTACTTTCTGGATCATGGTTTGACCATTGTCAAGGCTGGCTGCAAATGAGAGGGAAAGAGAATTTCTTGATGATCACATACGAAGAGCTACATCAGGTACATAAAAGAGTTTGCTTTCTCTCAACCAATTTCACCACAGTATAATTTCCCTCTTTTCTTTATCTTTACTCCTCCAGGGTTCTTATTATTGGCCTGAAAATACCCACAATAAAATGCTGACAATGGGGGCCAGGCCCCGGTGGTGTGTGGTTGAGTGAGGGACTGCGGCCCACTGGCTTGGCGGTTCAAATCCAGCAGCAGCAAGGCTGGGTAGTTCCCACGACCACCAGAGGGCAGTGATGCCAAAAAAAATACATAAAATAAAACAAAATGATGACTGATTAGAGAATTCTCACACCCTCAGTCTTTGCTCTTGGTTGTGTTTTTCAAATTAGGCAACTCTTCTCACTGTGCAAACCATGCCTCTAAAATAAACCAGCCCATCTCCCTCTGCGCCACTCAGTGTAGGAGCCCTGGTAGCGCTGTGGGTTGAGCACTGGGCTCCAAAACAAAAGGTGCTTCAGAATCTCCAGTTGCTTCACAGGAGGAAGATGAGGAAGGCTTTTCCCATCAAGATGTAAAGTTCACCCTTGTAAGCTTGAATAATCTCTGGTTTCTATATCATTACTAATTTAATCTCATTGAAATAATGTTTTATTCTTGTTTGTGAACTGACTTTTTCACTCTGCATACTATGAGCAGGGATATCCTTGTGATGGCATAATTCAGGACTTCTTTGGTCTTTGTGGTTGAGTCGTGTTGAATGGGTACATGTGTTTCACACAACGTTTATCTACAAATTCAGCTCCATGGATCATTTTCCAGAATAGATCCTTGTTTTAGGCCTATTCTACTTCAATGTTTCTCTCTTACCTTTTCAATCAGAGGTTCTCTCAAATAAAATTCCATCCTACTTTCACTCTCAAACTTGTGCAGTCATGACTTATTTCTTTAATATCTACATGGTTTCCTTTTTCCGACATATGTCCCACACACCAAGGAAGGTGTGACTTTCCAGGTTAAGATAAGAGGTGTGTCTGCTGTAGATTGGTAGAGAAAAGGTGTGTCTTATATGTCCTGGTAAGATTACAGGATCCTGACTGATGTGGCAACATCGAAGGGCCCAAAATGTTATTGTCCCATCACTGTGTACCACTTCTCCTTTCCTCCTGTGGTACATATTTCTATACTTCCAAACTTATTTTTATCCAATTGGATCATATTTCAAATTGGTACGACCAGCTTATCCTCTCTGTTTCTAGTAATTTCCATCCTTCTCATCTTCTCTGTTCACTGCGTCTCTTTGTTCTTTCTAGTCTATTGTATTTAGTTTTCAGATTGTCTTTCATATGTATTTTTAATCCTAGGACCTCAGAGCCGCTGTAGAGAAGATCAGTCAGTTCTTGGGGAAAAAGCTTGGCCCTGAAGAACTCAACTCAGTGCTCAAACATGTATCCTTTAAGGCCATGAGAGACAATAAAATGAGCAATTTCTCCCTAGTACCAGATCGCATTGTGGATCACAAACAAGGGCAATTACTCAGAAAAGGTAAGAAATAGTATCATGACTATAGAACATGGAAAAAGTGAATGTGTAATAATCCTACTTCTACAGTTGTGCTAAGTGTTGGGAAAGGGAAGGATTTGAGGCATACAAGTCATTTAAGAGTCTTCATAACTCTGAAAGCTGAAGGAATGAATTGGGGGATCAAAAGCTGAAAAAGAAGACCCAGAAAAACAAAGTCCAATGGATGATGATCTCTCTTGGAGTCATTATTGAGTGTCACAAATTGCTAAACCCTCATCTCTCAGTCCAAGTTTGCTGGTTGGCCACCCAAAATCCCTCATTAGACCAGCCAAGTGAGGGGCTTCTGCAAGTTCACAGCTTTGTGAACTTTGTGAAGTTGTCTTCCCTGACACACTTTGGGTTTCCATGAAGGATATCCATTCAATGATTACCAGTAATGAAAGCAACAATCTTCTAAATATTCTTCATCTTGTAGAATCTTCTCTTATCTTTTAGCCTTTATGCCATGTGTTCTGTGAAATGTATAGTTAAATGTATACAGGGTGTAGGTAGAAAGAATAACAACAAATCAATGGAGGTCAACAAAAAAGCTCCTCTCATCATGCAGGAGTGGCCCCTCCCTGTAGAAGGATTCATCTCTTCACATTTTGATAATGAGTTGATCCTCTTCCAAAGAAACAGGTGACTTGCACTCCTGCGATGTGAAAAAGCAGGAAAAATTACGGGATTTCTCCCAGACTCCCACCTGAATCGCTCACTGCCATGGAGTTAATACTAACTCATAGTGACCCTCATTGGAAGACAGAATTTCCCCTGGGTGGTTCTGGGACGGTAGCTAGGAGAGTACAAAGTCTCATCTTCTTCCCACAGAGTGATTGGTGGCTTTGAACTGCTGAGTGTCCAGTTAGCAGCCCTTCTTGAAACCCACAATACCACCAGGGCTCCACTGATGCCCTAATATTCGTTACCTTCCTGGCGTTTCTACTGAGCAAGTGTTGCAGTGTCGACCCTCAGGCCGGTGATTCAAAGCCAGCAGCTCATCCTGAGAAGTATGAAATTCTCTGGCTTAGTCGAGATCTCCATTCTCAGAAACCCCCTGGAAGTGTGATCTGAGCAGGAATTGGCTTTGTGGCAGTGAAATTTGGGTTCCAGCTCTTTGGCGTTATTCTTTTAACCCACCCTATTTCTGTGGTGTGAATACAGTGGTGAGAGAAAAGTTGCTTTTTCTATAATCTTAAACGTTTGCAGTTCAGGGACATCAATTACACGCTTCATATTCTTCAACCACTACCCCAACCACTCTCAAATGTTTACAGAGGCTAACGTCACCCTAACATTATGTCTTCCATTGCCCCTTCTTATTTACCCATGTTGTTGCTTTTGCGAGACCTCGAGTCTGTTCTGAGCCATAGGGAACCTATTCACAACTGAACAAAACACTGCCTGGTCCTGTGCCATCCTGACAATTGTTCCCATGCTCCAACCTACTTTTTTTAAATCACTTTTTTGGGGGCTTGTACAACTCTTACCAAATCCCATCCATCCATCCATTGTGTCAAGTACATTTGTTGCAATCATCATTCTCAAAACAATTTCCTTCTACTTGAGTCCATTGTATCAGCTCCTCATTTTTTTCCTTCCCTTCTTTCCTCCCCTTCCCTCAATAATTTATAAATCATTATAATTTTGTCATATCTTACACTGTTCATCATTTCCCTTCACCTACTCTTCTTTTCTCCACCTCCCCAACCCCACCAGGGAGGAGCTATATTTAGATACCTGTCATTGGTTTGCTCTTTCCCTCCACGCTCCCGGTATTGCCACTCTCAGGCACTGGTCCAAAACGTACTATCTGTCCTCCATTCCTTATTTCCAGGTCCTATCTGTACCAGTGTACATCCTCTGGTCTAGCTGGATTTCTAAGTTAGAATTAGGATCGTGGTGATGGGGGGAAGCGGAGGAAACACTTAGGAACTAGAGAAAAGTTGTATGTTTCATCATTGCTACACTGCACCCTGTGACCCTTCTGTAAAGGGATGTCATTGTCTACAGATGGGTCTTGGGTCCTCAGTCTGTACTCCCCCTCATTCACAATGATTTGATTTTTTTGTTGTTTTATGCCTGATACCTGATCTCTTCAACACCTGATACCTGTTATCTCGTGGTAACACAAGCTGCTGAGGTTCTTCCATGTGGGCTTTGTTGCTTCTGAGCTAGATGGCTGCTTGTTTATCTTCCAGCTTTTAAGACCCCAGATGCTATAACTTTGGTTATAGCACCATCAGCCTTTGGTTATAGAGCACCATCAGCCTTCTTCACTACATTTGCTTATGTATCCATTTGTCTTCAGTGATTGTAGTGGGAAGGTGAGCACACAGTGATATGAATTTTTCTTCTTTGATGCCTGACATCTGATCCCTTCAGCATCTCATGATCACACAGGCTAGTGTGATTCTTCCATGTGGGCTTTGTTGCCGCTGAGTTAGAGGGCTGCTCGCTTACCTTTAAGTCTTTAATACCCTAAACACTACATCTTTTGATAGCTGGACTCCATCAGCTTTCTCACCACATTTGCTTATGTACTCATTTTGTCTTCAGTAATTGTGATGGGAAAGTAAGCATCATGGAATGTCAATTTAATACAACAAAGTGTTCTTCCATTGGGGGAGTATATGAATGGAGGCTCAATGTCCATCTGCTACCTTAAAACTACACCTATAAATATATACACATATATCTATTTCTCCATCATCATATATATATAAATGTTTACATAGGTACATGCCTGTATTTAGACTTCTATAAATGCCCTTTGCCTCCTGGTTCTTCCTTGTATTTCCTTTTACTTTCCTCTTGTACCACTCTCATGCTCAGCCTTCATTTGGGTTTCAGTCATTCCTCTTGGCTGCATTACCCTTGATCAAACTCTACCAGGCCTCCTACACCAGCCTCACTAGAATCTTGGGTCACTTGTTTTTCTCTGTCTCTGACCATTCTGGCCTTACTTCTTCCAACACAAATTCGTTTGTCCTTTCAGTAGCCCATGGTACTTTAAAAAAATCCTCACCAGTACCACAGTTCATGAATCAGTTCTCCAATGTCAAAGCTTCACAAGCTTATGAAACAATGGAAAATACCCTGGTTTGAGCCAGATTCACCTTTAGTAAGATGCTTGCTCTTCAATACTCTGAAGAGATCTTGTGTAACAGATCCACTCCTGGTAACTATTAATCCATTTTGTTCTCTTAAGCAGTGCCTATTCTAGATGTTGCATCTAGTTATTGTTATAAAATAGCCTTTTGTTATTATTCAGTCATGACATTTTAACTAGGAGGGATACACTAGGGAAAGCCCTTGAATACAGATAGCAACTGAAGGATCAAATAGACAAGGCAACATAAAATCTGAGATTAGAACCATTGGCAATCTGACTCCAGACAGAAGACATGCATTTGTTCATTTATGCTGTGGTTGTTGGCCCAGATCCATGGTGCTCTCTTTTTCAATAAAATGAAATGCTGCTAGGTCCTGCCCCATCTTTATGATGCTGGCTATGTTGGATTTTATTTCTCCCATTGAGTCAAGACATTTCATGGAAGGTTTCCTTCTTTTCCCTCGCCCTCTACTTTCCTACACACAATGCCCTATTCTAGCAACCACTCTTTTGTGATTACATGTTCAAAGTAAGCAAGACAGAGTTCCTGCAGCTCCCAGGTCAGTGTTTGTGAAACATGGGGTGAAGGACAGTGACAGAAGTTTAAAGAAGGACTCCAGAGACTAGTTATAAATGTGATCTCAACATATGTCTTCTATTTTTCAGGAATTACTGGGGACTGGAAACATCACTTCACAGTGGCTCAAAGTGAAGCCTTTGATAAAATATATGAAGAGAAGATGGCGGGGCTTCCTCGGGGACTTTTCCCCTGGGATTTGTGACTTCCCAGTTTTGGGTTGGAGATGACAATGCATTGACTGCACACCCTTTGCGTAGGCAGGTTTAGATGTACCAAAACACTTGTTATTGAATTTGGGGGATTTTAGTCCAGCGGTGATTTATCATATACTTGATCATTGATAACTGGTGGGTACCTTTTTGGGTTTTTTTTTTTTTGCATCACTGCCCTCTGGTGGAAGTAGGAGGTCCAGCCTTGCTCTTCGAGAGCTGCTGCTGGATTTGAACCGCCAACCCAGTGGGCCACAGTCCCACACACAACCACTATGTCACCGGGGCTCAGCCCTACTGGGTACCTTTTAAATTCTCACTTTTCTTGTTTCAAAAAGATTTGCACAGTATTTTATGAACACAGAAAATTACATTTGAAACTTATGCAAATAGTGGCCACCTTTTGAAATAGAATATGCTTTGTCGCATATGTGATTAAATATAGAAGGCATGAAATAACAAAGCCCACACAGAGACCCAAAGCTGCCATTTCCTCATCAATGGAAGGCCCGAGGCTGACAGACAAGGCAGGATTTCTTGAAACCTTTGTATGTAAGCCCAATTAGCTCATTATGTCACAAAATCAGGTATTGTGGCATTGTTACTGCCACAGTAAGAGACTATTTTTATGCTTATTCAGTCTAAGGAATCCTAAAAAATAACACTTCCTTGCATATGTGTGCTCTCTGTATCTTGGAATTGATCATTCAGAACACTGTCATTTCTGTGCACTCTCTTTCCATGTTTTCTTCTCTGTTCCCCAAAGAGTACTCATTATGAGTCTCACTTCTGAAAGAAGAACTGTGCCTAAAAGATCTGCCAGGCTGATTTTACTCAGGTCATTGTCAGAGGGAATGGGGTCAGGACACTTGGGTTTTATTTGATATAGATCATGGACTCTGGAAATAACACAGAAGAATATCACACACAAAGCTAGGGCCATAATAACAATGAGGACAAGAATGATGAATCTGTCCTAAACTGATTGTTCTGAGAGTTGCATAACTCTTCTTGATGTGACTGACAATTGAATTATGTAACATGTGAATTTACACAATAAAATTGCTAATCAATGGAATAAAACAAATCTCCATGCATTGCTATCACTTCTGTATATCCTTGTGTGATCACATTACTATCTTTATCTTTCGTAATAAATGACTATTATAATTGAATTGAGTACATTGCTCTTGTGGAAATCCAGGCACATGGTCTGGATCATCAGCACTTTACTGCTAAGTCAAGTGCTGTTCATTGGCACACATGTAGGGGACTAATGGAAGACTGGGCTGATAATCAGTTTCTGAAATGGACCAGCCTGGAAAACCTTACTGGGCACACAGGGTGTCGCCAAGAGACAGAAGGGTCTCTTGAACAATCTTAAAAACAATGAGGCTCTTATAGTAAAACCACACACTGGACCAAAGAGCACATACTAAGACATAAGCATGTTTATTTTCCTCAAAGTTAATAAAGATCAACTTTTTATCCTGTGTCTTTCAATATTAACATTCCTATAAAATGATCTCTTTTAAACCTTGAGTAAAAGGTAGACTAGACATCATACTTAAATGTCTCTGTTTCTTTTTTTTTTTTTTTTTTTTTTGCCTCCCCCTCTGTTTCTTTACTTGCTTGGAAAAAATTTAATACCTCCCAATATAGAAGCAACTACATAAAATCATTCCATTTGGCACCTGTCGATATCATTTAGCTCAATTTGCTGAGGCTATGAAGTGCATGTCGTTTATAGGTTTTCTGTTCCGTAGACCATCAAAAATTCCTGTCTTCAGTTTTTCTGTGGTAAGTCCAAATAACTTACGTGCTGTGCCTTCAGTGCAGAAACCATGCTTACTGAAAGTCTTTATAAGTTGTCTCAGGGCTTCGTACTCCAATACAGAGCGACAGACTCAGGAACTCCCGGGGACAGTTTGATTCTGTCCTACAAGGTTGAAATGAGTTGCCATTGACTCTCTGGCAGTGAATTGGAGAGTGAAGGGTTGGGTTTTGCTAGGTGCTCTGAGTAAGAATAGGGGGTTGTCCCTTTGATGCCTGCAAAGGCCCCCATAAAGGAGGTAGAGAAGGAATCAGGAGATCATTAAACACCCATGCGTACTCCTTAACTGGTGTAGCGGTCATATGCTTATGTTAATTTCATGATTGAGATGTAGAGGTGGAGTCTAGCCTGTTAATCTGGAGACAGCCATTGAATAACCAATGAGGCCTCTGTGTGGGCATGGTTTTCTCCTACCCATGGCTTTTTCCCTCTGGGAAATCTCATGATATTTCCCTCGTGGAAATGAGAAGTTATCTCCCCAGTTGTTGAGAGTTAGTCTCAGAGACGACAAACTACGGAGAGGACAAGATGGTAGCATCTGAGAAGCTGCAGGAGCCAGAGGAGAACCCACACAGCTTTGCCATGATGAAGCCAGACCTCTGAAGTTGGAGAGGCCACATGGAGACCTCTGCTAGCAATGAGTTGCTTCTGCCACCACCGGATGCTGTTGATGGACCCTGAGCCCTGGAAGTGAGGAGCCGTGGGAAGATCCCTGCCAGCACCGGGATTCTGCACCCACTGGCCTGTGACTTTATGAGTCAGAAGAAGACATTATAGACTGGTATCAGACATATGCATGTCTATGAATTTGTTCCTCTAGTCTACCTGGACTAACACAACTGGGTACGCTTCAATTCAGGCCCCTGAGCCAGGTGGAAGGTACACTGTGGTGGCCCAAACTAGACCCAGGTCCATCACATCAACCAGATGGGTTTAATTCAGCCAATAGTGTCAAATGATGGCTTCAACCATAAGTCTTATTCAGAGGTGTAAAATATGCTGATGCCAGAAAGGCCACCCTCTTTTCACTCTGCTTCAATGCTTGCTCATACTGTGCCCCACCTTCTCGGGCCTCTGATCCACATGTGGGAGATGCAGTTTATGGGTTTGATCCTGTCCAGGTGTGAACCCCACCACGGCTCCCGCATGGTTTATCACACTTCCCTGAAATAGTGCGTGCTCTTTGGGGACTGCAAAGTTTGAAACTTCTCCCATCCTTCATAAAAACTCACTTGAGTTTCAAAGCTAGCTTTGGTATGGATTCTTTCTCATCTGAAGCCAAGAACTGAGGTATTACCCACTGGAGAATCCTCACAGCTTGAACCCAGGAGCAGCTCTAGGGGAGAATGTCTCTGTGTGATTCCACAAATTCTTAAAGATTACAGCCTTAGGAATTCTTTGGGGGGAGTTCTATCCAGTCATATGAGCCCACTGTCATGTAGCCTAGTCTACTTACAGTGACCCTACAGGACAGGCTCCCTCGGGCTGCAAAGGCTGGAAAACTGCATGGAAGAAGCTCGTCCAATCTTTAGAATTTTTAGTGGCTCAATACAGGAATATTTAACAATATAGGAAAATCATGTAAGAGAAGTCTTTCCATCCTTGACACTAAGGAGTTTCTCTGATTTTCCTTCTTTAAGTACCCAAGCTTGTCTATTCAGCAGTCCATGGCATTTTCAATATTCATCTCCAGCGACATAATTCAAATGTATCACTGGTCTTTCAGTTCCTCCTACAGTAAAGCTCCTGTGATGCAGAAAGCTGGAAACTCTGTTGCTGGTATCTCAAAGGCCAGCAGGGTCAACTAAAGGGAATGGTTTTTGGTGGAGCTTCTGAACAACTGAGAACAGACAAGTCCCGTTCCCACTTTGGATGAAGAAATCTCTGAAAAGCTCGGGCATAACTTAGGACCCATTTTCAATTGCTGAATGCCTGAAGAATAGTCTGATATTATTATGGGGTTTTTCTCTTGAGTCAAGAAGCTTCAAGGACATGGAACACAAGCTTGGCAGGAAGATCACACAGGCTGGTAACTGCAGAGGAAAACAAATGTGAGGTTAGCAGGTCGGCCAGGTGACTGAGCAGAAGTATGAGTCTTGCTCAGGGGTCAATGGGCAGGACTCCAAAGGTCAAACAACACCTTCCTATCACAATTACACTGGATTAGGTAAGGTCACAGGGAAACTCCAAAAACTCACTGCTATGGAGAAGATTGAAACTTGGATGTTCTATGAGTAGAACTCTATGAGAATGGAGAGCTTTGCTTTTTCCAGCAGAGCATCTGGAGGTTTCAAACATCTGACCTTCTGGTTATGGACCCAAGGCACATGCACTGCACACTGAGGGATTTAAAGGGGATAACAGCGTAACCATTGTAAACCTGACCCAAGTGGTTTATAAAACAAAGCACACACATTGCCCTTAATTATCACTGCAAGCTTACAATATGGAGTAAGACTCTGTCTTTGAATTTCTAAACAACATATTTTGAGACTGGAATGCCTCATAATTGTTCTGTGAATTGGTTGGTGCGTCTAACCCCTGACTTTGTGGTGACCAACCAATATTGACTACATGGCAGGAGGTGTGAGGGTGCTTTTCTTTATTCAGTGCTTGACTACCATGCGACTACCTTAAATACAGGGCATCCCCTTTGAAACATCAATGCAGCACACTGAGTCCTAAGATCCATGGCAGTGTCCCCCAAAAGATTAAACATCCCTTTAATCTTTCCACAGGCTCAGGCAGAGTTCATTGAAAAGAGGATTATGTCCTCTTCACGTCAGCCCATTAATAGTTAAGATCATGCCTTGAATTGGAAAGTCCTTAACATCTGGATAATTCTTCTCTCTAGCATACATGTGTCCTAACATGAATCTGTTCCAGCTTCTGTAGTCCCACCCATAACTGTGATGTACTGATCTGCCCCCAAATCATGGATTTGTGATTAATTTCCTTTTTTGAATGCTATATTTAAGTAGCCAATAGTCTGTAAATTTTCATGTGCCATTATGAACTCATCCAGATGATAAATCAGTCTTTCTTCTCTTTGTCCTGTCAAGACTCCATAAATGTACTCTTGAAATTATGTTTGAGATAGGGGATCGTATTTACCACAAACCACTATAAGATAGTTGACTTTAAACACACCAGATGTGCTCCAGAAGCTAGAAGCCTTGTAACTTGTGTAGGAAAAAAAAATCAGTGACTGAAAACTCTTGGAATCAAGGCTCTATTCTAATGAATATGGGGGTCTCCGTAATTCACCTTATCAACACCTTTCATGGCTCTTCTGACTTGATTGTTGAATACTCAGGAATGAAAACTAAAAATCTTATTGTCAGCGAGTCAATTCTGTCTCAGAGCTATCTAATAGGGCAAGGCAGTGCTGTTCCTCTGGGTTGTCAAGACTATAACTCTTTATGGGCATGGGATATCCCAACTTCCTCCATGATGGTCAGGTCTGAGAACTGGTGACCTTGCAGTCAGAAATGTGGTGGTGACATAACTTGAGGTCGACTTGATAAATAAGTCTAGGGGTGGTGCCTACACTGTCAATCAGGTCAGAGCCTGATGATGCCCCTTTGTGGGCATGGCATTCCCATGGGAGTCGAAGAGCCCAGTGCTTTGTGACTCACTGTAAAATGGCACTGAGCTTCTCTAGACCAGCTCATAGACAATAATCAGAGCAAGCAAACCCCTACACAAAAAAATGGAGAAGCAAAAGGCAATGTTAGAAGAAAAATCTTGAACACAATGATGTGTTCAAAAGAAGCAGATTTTCATCTAATATGGAAATGTTTCCTGGTGTAATCCAGGATACGAGGGAAAAAATTCATAACAATGATGAAACAATAGAAGAAATAAAGACCAAAGGGATTTACAAGAAATAAGAGACCATGTACCAAAGGGAAATAATAAGTTAACAGATATTCCTAACAGTCTGTAAGAAGCGGGGAACCCTACTAGTGACCTTCAGGAGAACCAGGCAGGCTTCAGCAAATGGAAAACACAGTCAAACAAGTTAATAAAAGAAGCTGAAGAAAACCTAAGAACAATGTCTGATGCCATGAAATGAAACAATATTCAAATAATTGGATGACCAAAGAAGGAACAACCAAGATGTCAACTACAAAAAATAGCTAGGGAATTCCTGGAAGAAAACTTGCCCAGCTTAATGAATGTGTATCAGGCAAACATTCAGTCAGCATAGAGGAAATCAGCTTGACTGAATCCTGGGAAAAAGTCTCCAAGGCAGATAGTAATTAAACCACCTAATATTGAGGAAAAATAAGAAAATCATAAAAGGCTGGGAGGAGGGGAAGGGAGAGGTAGCCACCTAAAAAGGCACTCAGCTAAGAGTCTGCTCAAATCTATCACCAGACACCATGAAGCAGAGGAGAGAGGGGAGTAACAGCTCTACAAAGTTGAAAGAGAGGAAAGTCAACCCAACAATCCTCTATCCAGCCAAACTATCTACCAAGAGAGATGGAGAATTGTGTGCCTTCTTGGACAAGGAAAATCTCAAAGAATATGTTAAAAGAAACCAAGCTCTACAAAAAAAAATTCTTATGAAACCACTGTGGTCAGAAGAACAACATGTAGTGAGCATAAATGGGGAACCACCATCTAGAACAACTGCACCAGATGACAAAATATGGGGGAAAAGCCCCAAACAAGACATTAAGTCAATATTGAAAAGACAAGAATGCACACCTTCAACCCACCCCACACACACACACACACACACACACACACACACACACAATGCAGTGATAAGGGAAGTAGGCATATACCCTACTCAAGGTGTGTCTAAGGTTAATACACTCTCTATTTTTTTAAAAGCTCACCATATTATGACATATAATTCACATATTAAATAATTCAATATGTTTAAAAGATTTTTAAAAGGTAAAACACATGCGCAATGTGAATTTATCGACTAAGAAAACCAAACTGGATTTCTTCAACTAGCTCGAGTTAGGTACTTACTTCCAGGAGAGCTCAAAGCAAACCAAACCCAATGTCATCCAGTCCATGCCCACTCACACAACCTTATAGGGCAGGACAGAAGTGACCCTGTGAAGTTCTGAGTGTGTTTGCTTTTATGAGAGTCTACGACCTCACCACTCTCCCTCAGTGCAGCAGATGGTTTTATTAGGTCCTTCTCTCTGGTGGGAGAAATAGAAATCGGTTCTTGGCTTTGCAGGAGAAAGAATTCACACCGAAGTCTGGTTTGTGGTCTATGTGAGTTCATAAAGGATAGAAGCAGCCACAGATGCATGGGACCATGGCCCATCTACTGGGTCTACAGCCCGGCCATGTTGCACTGTGTGTTGGAACATCTGGGAGAGGAGCACTGAAGCAACGTCTTATTTTATAGGGTCACGTTTGGGAGGATTGATCAATGATACTGCTTAACCCCAGTGGCTGAATTAAATTCACCTGGCCCAGATGGGTCAATCCAGGTGCATTGCCCACCTAAGGATATCACCCATTCCATGCTCAAAGCTCTGAGCATGCGCAATGGACAGGCCAGTCCATGTGCTAGCTACCTAACGTTTCCCCTCTGAAGAGATCTGGACCCACATCTGTGGGGCACTGGGTGATGACCTCTTTTACAACTTCCTGCTGGCAGAGGGGCAGAGCAGGGCTGTGGGTCCACCATCTACCTACTCTGTTAGAAGGGGCTGTCCATCAGGGTCCAGGATGGATCAGGTTGAGGTGTTCCAGGAACTGGTGGGCCTGAAGCTGGCACACTTGGTTCAGAGACCTTGGTAACCTGAGAACTTCTGGAAGAAACAGGTGAGCAGTTTGGGTTAGACAGGTTGTGAGGTGGGAGTGCCCTTGGAGGTGGGTTAGTATCACGGGAAGTTTAGAAAAGGGGGGATCTGAGGACTGACAGGCATGGGTGCTAGTTCACATTAAACACGGGAACAGGGTAAAAGCAGTCATTGACATAAAGCCTGTGATGGGCCTGAGGCAGGCTTTTCTGTGGAGGACTTACCTGACCTGGCATGGCAGTGAAACACCCCAAACAACTCTCAGAAGTACTTATCTGTGTGCTTCACTTATGAGGGGTCTGGGTGTAACAGCTTCCAAGGTTACGCCTGCCAACGTTACCCAGGATCCAGGGAAGAAAGTGAGGACAGGATAGGCAGCCCAGTTCCTAGGAGGACATCCAGCGACCTTGCTGGTGCATTGATTGCTCATCTGAGGTTCCAGACCTGTGACAGCTCTCCTGCTGCTTTACTGGTTGGGCAGGCCAAACTTCAGTGAGCAGAGGCTCACCTATCCTGCAGGCACACTCATGCTTGCCTAGCTGCATGGGACCAGGAGCACAATGATTGTCAGCTTGCTTGCTGGTGTGGCATGGTCCTCAGAGAGGACTATTCTGGCGAGGACAGTCCCGTGCCCAGTTTCCCAGTCCCTGGCACACATATCACTTGCCACTTTGGTCATGAGGAAACTTGGGAGGTGTTTGGCAGGTAGTTGACAAGTGTGGCCAGCACTTGGCCATGCCTGACATCCTTCCTTCTCTCCTGCTGAACCCGCACCTCCTGTCCCTTCTTGTCCCGGTGTCTCTGAACTCCCGATCCCCATCTAGACAACACAACAAAAAAATTACCGGGCGCTTGATGCCTCGAGGTCAGTAACGCAGCTTCAGGTCATTTCTCTAGGGTGCCGTGAAACTGGGGCCTTGAGCACGAGGAGGAGGCAGGGACTCCGGTCTTTGTCGGCAAATTGGGCCCCGACCGTCTTCCAAACAGCAATTATTGGCCAGGACTTAAGGTGGGAATTATTAACACAACTAATTCACTGACTTCCAAAGACGAGACCACTGCTTGGAGTGCCCTCCCAATAGCTTTCACTGGTGGTCGCTGGCAGGAGTGGACTCTGGAACCTACGAAGGGGAGGAGGGGTTGGTCAGTGACTTAAGGAATCTGTTAGGGAACTTGGGATGGTGCTGAAGCAGTACGGCCAGAGCTGCATCAGGAACTACCTTCAGCGTGCTGAGGGCAAGTTTGCTGAAAGGTGAAAGTTCACAGTTACTCGGGGGCTTGGCTCCCGAATGCCTTTGGCCTAGGCTTCAGCAACAGTAAACCAGACGGCAGGAAAATAAACCCAATAGCACACTAGTAAATACTAAAGTGCACCCTGCACAGGACTCAACAGCTTGTTTGTAAACCCAGGAGAAAACGAGAAGGGAGGGGGAAGGGAAGTGTCCTGCCTCTGGGTCTAGATATACTTAACTCCTGGGGTCCAAGAGACCCTCTACTAGGTACCACCCCTCTCCCCCATGTGTTTGGTGCAGCAGCGCCATCTTGGCCAGGGTCAGGCCTTCCATTGTCTCACAACAAAAATAGTTGCTTCCACTGGGCAGTACCATCTTGCTGGAGAGAGGAGAATCACATGGTGGCTGGGATAAGGGCATCCTCCACTCCCCATTTAGTTGACTGGCGGGGAGGTGCAAGCCGCTAGATTCAGAGACCTGTAGAGACCCACAGGGTTTATGCGTGCACACGTGGCTGTCTAGTTGGCTGAGATGCAAAGCAGACCACTGAGAATCAGAAAATACTTAGAGTTTCCATCCCATCCCAGGAATTGAGGCTGGGGAGTGCATGCAAGCCTTTGAAACACAGAAAAGCAGGTCTGTAGCCACTCCTAAAAAAGGGAGCACAGATTGATATACACACACGAAGGGATGGGAGTTCTGCAATATATCAGGTGTTATCTGTCCGGGAGACTCCCATGGTGGGAGAAATTCAGGCTGGTGTCTTTTCCAAATCGCGCACAGTGGGGTTTTAAAGTCCAGCCAAACCAATGTTTCCTCAGCCTTATATACTCTGAGCCATGGCACCATATATTTGATCTCTCTCTATGGTAGGAGAAATATACCTCAGTCCTTAGCTTCATGGAAATAAGAATGAATGCCAAAGCCTGGTTTGTGACGCAGGTCTATAAAGGAGAGAAGTGGCACAAATGCACAGGACCGTGGCCTGGCTGTCCAGGACTGCAGGTCAGTCACGCTGCACAGAGTGTTGGAGCCACTGGGAGAGATCCCCAAAGCAAACTTCTGGATTTTTATGGCCTGCTTTGGGAGGCGTGGTCAATGATGTTGGTTAACCCCATAAATTCACTGGTCAATCCAAATGCATTACCTGCCTACAGATCCCACACATGGCCACCTAGCTGGCTGGGACACAAAACAGATTACTGAAAATCTTGCAAAGGACACCCTGGTCCATGTGCAAGCTACTTAGCCATTTCACACAGCCAACCTTGAGGTCGGCAGTCTAATGCATACCCACTGTCACAGAACCTCAGCTCTGTGGGAAAGTTCACCAGAACTTGTGGTTGTTTGTACATTGTGAAGAATATAGACATTGTAACCCAACAGTTTGTGGAGGGATTTCTAGGGACTTAAGCTGCACTGTCAAACTTGCCCCTAAACAGAGTCAAGTATTTTCAAACAATCCACAACGACATGGATCACATTTTTATGCTAGGATCCGTAGAGCATCGTAAGTAGGAACCAATATGATGGTGGCTCTCGATCTTCCAAATGCCACAACACTTTAACACCGTGGTTGTTTATACATTGTGAAGAATACAGACATTGTAACCAAAAAGATTGTGAGAAAGGCTGAGCTTTCTGCTCCTGTAAAGAGTTCTAGTCTTGGGAACTCACAGGAGTAATTCTACCCTGTCCTCTACAGTCCTGTGAGTTTGAGTCTATATTATTGGAATCTTGAGTCAAGATTCTTAGAATCTTCCGTGATGCAGTCATTCAATTAGGGGAAGAATAGAGTGAAATGCATCTGCTGGTTTAGTGCTTGCTCCTTGATCTGCTAATTGCAAGATCAATAGCTCAATACTGCCAATCACCTACAAGGAGAAAGATGGGCTTTCTACCCATGACATGTCAACTGTCCCTGGAATTCATACAGGCAGTGACGGGTTGCCTGTGAATATTTTTAGTTTGAATGGAATCTCTTTACTTCAAAACTGAGAAAATAAATCCATAGCCATCAAGGCAATTCTGACTGATAATTACCCCATGGGCCAGGGTAGAACTGCCCCAAGGTGTGTCTAAGGGTAGCACACTCTCGCTCTGTAGAAAAAATCCATTTTAGTGACATTTAATCCACCATTCAAAAACTCAATACTTCAGTTACAATGAGAAGAGTTGGATCCTCACCTTCAAAATTTGTTTCAGAGCATATTGCCTATTATTGCCGTCATATCTTTTAGATTCTCTCTTTACCCCAACCTTAGCTGACATAGACCATGAAACCACCAATCCCATTACTGGCTCTACAGCTTGACCTATTGTGGACTGCAGCTACAGAGCGTCATTAAAACAAAGCAACAAATAGTAATAAAATGAAGTCCATAATGACACAATTGAAAAAAACCAGCAGGAAGCGAGAACACATTTTAAGTAGATAGTGCTCATAATTTTAAAATATTTTGATGAAGTGACCAGGTTGCAATTGCTCAATATACAAATATTTGGAGAGGCGACAATTAGCAGACAGGTCTCACTGTGGTTTTTGGCTTCATCAAAGAGTCATTGACTTCTGTCCTGCTTGTGCATTATTACAAAGATCTTCTCAGAAATGTCAATAACTGTCCATTGGCCAAGCCATCTTTCCAGGTATTTCATTTCAAAAGTGCTCTGTTCTTACTACTAGGATCAGCAAACTTATTAAGTGATCAGAGACACACTATATCTCAAGCCTGCCTGTCACCAGGAAGCACTCGACTTGACTTGCTTCGTGGGTTGTGAAGGCTATCCTCTGTCTCCTGCTCTGGTTCTTGCTTCTGATGCTGCCCCTCCTCTGCCCCTTTGTTAATCCTCTGGTATCAGTGCTGTCTCCTGAATCAAGGACCTTCAATGAACAGAAATCCTGGGGTACAAATGATATTCTCTCCTCCTGGCTCTTACCACTTGCTGGACTTATCTAAGGATACCCTGCTTGTTGAAGTAGCATAGAGGACTAAAACAGTGCATGAACTTATGCCAAGGTAAAAAAGTAATTAGAGCCCCCATTGTGGATTTCTGCCCGCCACAAACCAAGCACTTTAGAAATGGAATTCTAATATACTTGCTCTGCCTTCCTACTGACTTCCTGGATGATTTCTCCTCTGCAATTCCATACGGGTAATGGAATTGTAAGCCAGCTAATGCTTACTCAGCTAAATCTACCTTCTCGTGTTAACTGTGATCTCCATACAACATAAATTGGAAATGGTACGGTTACAATTTCTCTAACCTTTGTACCCTGATCCTCCTTTATTAAAAACAATTCCTTTCTCAACAGCGTCTAGTGGAGTGAATGCCTCAAAGATTCTAAAATTAGAGCTATCAGTCCACTCTTGACAGAAATCTTTGGGGATGGCTACTGACTATTTTGGGTTTGAAGACATTGCTTTTTTGAACTCTGTATATCAAATCGCAGATCTGGAATCTGTCAAAGATGAATTTGTAGTGAGAGATGGAGATGTCATTGCACTTTCCTATCCAAAGTCAGGTAAGGAGACAGAATCTGACATTGGAAAGACTGTGGAATGATGTCATCAACTGATTAACTTTTCCATGCCTCACACTTCTCTTTGTTCTGGGGACTACAATGGTGTCCTGTTGGATTTTGCCTGTTTAAAGTGGGGTGTTTATGTAGACTAGTAACTATATCCTCAATATTTTCTGATCCTCATTTGTGCCAAGCTGTTAATTTTACTAAGGAGGTTCACTAAGTTGACTTGTGTGTAGCCATTGCAAAGGATTATCAAACAGATCCGAGAAATAGAGTGTTGTAGAAGAGTGCATGTTTGAATATATTTAGAGAAGGATAGAAGGTGGGGGCATGTCTGACCCTTTCCTGTGGCACTCAGCCTTCAACGAGTGAGAAGTTGAATTCCCTTCTCATTTGTGTACCTGGCCAGAAAAGGTCATATATGATCTCTTCACTGTGTTCTCACAGATCAAAAAAACCCCAAGATTTCCTGGTTACTCAGGATAGGAAGGAAAGGGCACACGACAGGCTAGAGAGTAGACTTATTAACTGGGTGAAGGGGAAGATCATGTGCCACACAATGGAGAAGAAGTCAAGAATCATGTGTGAAACTCTTCAAAGAAAGCTCTTCAAAAATGATGATCTGTGTTCACATTAACAACACAAACGCAACCAACAAAGCTATATCGACGTTAGACTATGAAGGAGTAACTTCTGTTACAGGATTTTATAGAAAACTACAAAACTGACCAGTATCTACCAGGCAATCGCTTCTAGAAAGCAAGCTGTTTTAGATCTTCAGAGATGACTTTATGACTGAAAGCAACCAAAAGAACTATCTTTAGCCCCAGTTCCTCTCCTACTCCTACTCTGTCTCTAGGTGTGACTTCTATGGGTCAGGAGACACAGTCATTGATGATGTTTGCAATCCTATGAATGATGGGGCTTGAATTTTTGTGGGTACTTTATGCTTTAATTATTCTCTCTTTAGATTACTCCAGGTAGCACAAGAGGATAATAGTGGGTTTATGGAGTATGACAAATGGTTCAGGTATCAAATATTGAATAGTGGTCAGAAAGAGAAAGAGACATGTTGAGCAGCAGAACATAGTATTATAGGAAATCAAAATAATTTTCTATTCACGGAAATGAAAATAAAAGTGTGTTTCAAGGATAAAAAATGACTTGAATGGAGAAATCATGTCCAGATGAGCATGGAAATGGAATGGGGTTTTCTCAAGCATGGATGTTGTGGGTGAATTAGTAAGTGTTGTAAGATAGGGTTGTAAAAAAAAAAAAAAAAGATAGGGTTGCATTACAAAAAGTCAAGTGAGAGGCTGAGCTCCGGTGGCGTAGTGGTTGTGCGCGGAACTGCGGCCCACTGGGACGGAGGTTCAATTCCAGCAGTGGGGCTGGGCCTCCTACTCCCACCACCGGAGAGCTGTGATGCCCAAAAAAAAAAAAAAAAAAAAAAAGTCAAGTGAATGAGATTACCTGCTCTTACTCTCTCCATTTCAGGAACCCATTGGTTGCTGGAGATGATCAGTCTGATTTACTCCAAGGGAGATCCCAAGTGGGTTCAATCTGTTCCCATGAGTGTTTGGACACCATGGTTAGACTGTTCAATGGGTCGTGAACATTTACAAGAAAAGGAAGATCCACGCATATACAGCAGCCACCTACCCATTCAGTTATTTCCCAAATCATTCTTCCATTCCAAGGCCAAGGTGAGTTCATAATGGCAGCATCACAGTTGAATATTTCTGTTGGAATTCATGTGTCTTATAGAAAGAGAGAGAGAGCTAACACTTGAATCATGGAACTGGGGAAACAGAAAATCTTAATCAATTTCACATTTGCATATACTAGTCAGTGTTCGTAGGGTTGCTACAGAGAAAAATCAGACTATATTAGTTCAATAAATATTTGCCTCAACTCAGTCTGAAACACTGTAGACCCAGATCCTCATATAAATTTCCTCAATTGTAAATAAGCCAACTGTTACAATTCCAAGGAACCAAAATATATTTCTCTAAACAGTACACCGGCCATGGTTAGCATGTATTATCCTATCAAGCACTAACCCTTGTCTCTGATGAATAATTGTGATCTCTAAGAAGGTTGCTAGGGATATATTGTGAATCTGCACTCTTCTTGGATTATATTTTTAAATCGAATGACAACAAACACATTCTTTATATTGCAAATAGATATCTGTCAACCCATCATATCTGATAGTAGAAGCATTATTAGAATATCCTTGGATTGTTGTTGCCTGCTGCTAGTACTGTCATTTCAGCTTATACCAATCTTATGCACAACAGAATGAAATACTGCCTGATCTAATGACTCATAACTTCTATGAGCATGGAAGATATGGTATTAAGGATGGTGTTAAGATGTGGTATTAAGGATGTCCCAAATATCCACCTTTTCAAAAACTGCTGTAACAATCTTTCATTACCTCTTCCACACAGTATTCTCCCTCCCAAATTTACATTCCAAAATTTCTTGCAATTTTTAAGAGTGTTCACCGATCTTCAAGGAAATGGCTCATGTAGTAGTGAAAGATAGCATGTCCTGTACCTGTTAGTCAGACACCAGGCTGGAGAAGCCTTCTGTTTCACATGGTTACATGGACTGACACATCCAATAGGCAGGTCTGATCACCTGATACTGCCTCGATTTCTAGCAATAGTGGCTGAAAGGATATCAGTGATTCATGGGATCCAGAGCACGAGAACTTTTCCAGACAGAATATAGTAGTGAAATACAATGAACTGTTTCTTAACATTCTGAAATCCCCATATATGAAGATCATACATTCAAAGAGGTTTCCCTTACTGGAACCAAGAAGTGCAAGGATTTGAAGTAAGGGTGATGATGTGAGGCCGTGACTCCAGGGTCCACACGTCCTTACTCTACCTCTTAACATCATGGGCAACTCATCCCCAAATGGGACCATAGCTACAGATCCTTTGTTGTTAGGTATGAAGTAGATTCAGACTCAGAGCAAACCTATGAACAACAAAGCGACATACAGCCCACTCCTGTGCTGTCCTCCCTATCGTTATGTTTGAGCTTGTTGTCATAGCTCCTGCATCAGTGCATTTCATTGAGGGGCTTCACTTTACCCCTGAACTCCCACCTTATGACCTCTCCTGTTAGCATATCCTAATTGCTTCAGACTGCGTATTTTCACCCTCACTCTCAAGAAGACTTCTGGTGGGACGTCTTCAAGACAGATCTTTTTGTTCTTCTGGCAATCCATGGTACAACATTCTTCACCAAACACCATAATTCAAATATGGCAGTTTTCTTCTCTCTTCCAGCTTCTTTGTCCGGCTTGCACAAGCATTCAAAGAGATTGAAAATACTAAGTTCCACTCTATTTTGAGGCATTCTCGAATGGAATGCCAATGAGTCAATGCTTATTTATAGGGACTCCCTTGAGTTTCGGAGGCTATAGCTGATACTGAGGTAGAAAGTACAGTCTTTCTCAGGCAGAGTTTCTGGAACATGTGGATCACAGTCCAGCAATTAATCACTGCACAGTGCTTCTCAACCTTTCTAACGACGACCCTTTAATACAGTTTCTCAGGTTATGGGTATCTCCCAACCATAAAATTATTTTCATTGCTATTTCATAGCTCTAATTTTACTACTTTTATTGATCACAATGTAAATGTCTGCTACACAGGATACATTTTCATTGTTAAAACTTGAACCTAGCAAAATAAAAAAATTGAACATAAGTAAACATAATTAAAACACAGTGATTAATTAAAAAATAATACATAATTATATATTGTGACATATTTATGTGTTTTTTGATGGTCTTTGGTGACCCTTGTGAAAGGGTTGTTTGATCCCTTTTACAATGTGTCACAAAATGGAGGACAGTTAAATCTGAGAACCATATGGAGGATGACATGATGGCATTGATTGACAGAGGGGCTTCGACAATGGGCTCCAACACAATTGTGAGGATGGACCCTGATCAACCAGTTCTCTTCTGTCACTCTGAGTAGCCACTGACTCCAGAGCACATCACAACTGCAATGTTACTATGTGCTAGTTCAGTCTATTGTATGGATTTCATTATGAAACCTCTACATGATTAGCCACAAACATCTGTCGGGTCAAGTTTGGAAAGTCTTGTTCTAGTCGGGGTTCTGGGGTAAAGACACTGAGACTGAAGTCCCTGGAATGTCAGTGAAGACCTCCCAACAAAGTACAGATCTCTCTCCTGATACAACTATTTCTATTAACTTGATGTTAAAAACACTCTCTTGTGACTTAGGTGAAGGTTTAACAAAGAGATCATGAGATTTACATTAAAAAATATACACACATTTCATTTTAACTCACGCATTTCACTCTCCTCCATGTAGCATGGCAACGTATCCCATTTCCTCCCATTGTTTTTTTATTTCTACCCATCCTTCTTTCCTAACCATTGGTCCTGGTGTAAAAGTTGCTCATTTAATCTTAAATGGTTTTTATTCTAATATGGTGAACACATCAGAGGCAAAATTATGAAGAAAACATTTATGCATTACCATCCACTTTGACTTGATGAGTCCTTGCACCTGGAAGATCATTACCCATGGCCTTTGGGGACACCAAAGTCAATTGGCATAACATCTTTCCCTAAGACAACATGCATATCCTACTTCAATGAGTCATTACTGGGGGTCTTGAGCATTCATGAAAAGACAACTAAGGTGCATGTCTCTCCAGTTCAAAGGAAAGGAGATTGATGACAATATGAAGACATATGGAAACAATTAATCCAACATAATATTGGACAGTGCACAAATGCACTCACAGACATGAGATGGGAAAAAATAGATAATCCCAAGTTATAATCACCAACTGTTCTGAAAAGCATCATTTTAGCAAGGACACAAAAATGGAAAATATTTGGTAATGATTTTTAAATTAACATTTTGTGATTTGGGTGAAAGATTTAAGATCTTATTAATTTTTCATTCGATAGTTTGCACACATTTTTTTCCTGATATGACTAGAATTCCCTTTGATGGAACAACATTCTTTACACATCTTTCATTTCCATTTTTATTCCAGATTTCCTATTTATTCCTTCTTTCTGTGTTTTATATTTAGACAAATGATCTCAAGTGATGGATTGTTCTAAGGAGTGTGCACATTCTTGTGTTATCATTCATTCTTGTGATAGACTGAGTTTTCTAAAGAAGCAAAGCCAGCGACATTCAATATGTATAAGCAAGAAATGTACATCAATAAATAACTTTATATTAAAGAAACGGATCATGCCATCACGATTAGAAATATAGAAAGGCAGTCAAAAAGAGAAAAGTCCTGGACAAGATGAATTGACATAGTGTTTGCAACAATCAGCTCAAACGCAACACCAACTATGATATTATAAGAGAAACACAAGCCAGTGTCTCATTCTGTTGTACATAGGGTGACTATGAGGTGGGAACCAACTAGCTGGCACCACCCATCAACTACAAAAATAAGACAATGTGCAAAGTAATCTTTAAACTGATCTGACAAACCCTCAGAGGACATCCCTTTGCCATGCTTCCTTGTAACAATGAATACAGAAATGGTCTTGCATCTCACTCCACCATACACGTGGTTTCAGAAGATAGCATGGTACTTATTCACCCTGAAAAGTTGAACAGGTCCTCAGGAGTGACCTTGAAATTATGGTGGAAAAGAAAAGACAGACAGGTGGGTTCAGGGGGTCGTTGTCTCTATGTCAACAACAAGAGAGTGATTGTATTTTCCAATGGCTATATATAGTGAGACCGGTCTTTCAAAAGGTATACATGTCACACCACAAAGATCCAATAGACCAGCGATAATGCTCTTAATCTTGTGTTCGCTGACACTGGGAGCCCCTGAAATCTCACCAGGACAGCAATCTCTGATCCTTACCAGAAGGAGACATCAGAAGTGGGTTTGCTGCATTTTACGGTGGGTGAGGCTATAGAACCTGATTGCGCTTATCTACAGTTAAACTTCAGGCATAGTGACTGGCCAGAGTCAGGAATGAGACATCTTTATAGCACCTCTAAGACATCTCCTCATTGGTAAGCGATTGGGAAAGACACATTGTGAGCATGGAGAATGTGTATCTGAAGGCATTTCTAGCTCACAACAATGGAGATCTTTCTCCCCAAAGGGCCAGTTTTCCTGACTCATGGTTCTGAGTAAAGAAGTAAGGTCAAATACAATCTACTAAGTCCGCAGTTCACCACAATGCACACTTCTGGTATAAGTTTTCAATTGGAAAGGGCCACAGAGTGGTCTAATATTCTTCTGTATGTTGAAGCTTTCTGTGGAAACAGCAAGTGATTACAGAACCCAAAATGGTACAATAAGCAAAGAAGTTAATCCAAAATCTTGGCTACATAAGAGACTTTGAACCTAGGCTGGGGATCCAAACTTTCCAAAACAAGTATTAATTGTTGGATTGTGTCTGTGTTAAGGGATGCTTTACACCCTATCCTTAAAAGTATTGCAAACTGTGTTAGTCCGGGTGCACTAGAGGAACAAATTCATAGACGTGCATATGGATATAAGGAAAGGGTTTATATACAAAAGAAATGGAACACTGAGAAACATCCCAAGCCAGTCCAGTTCAAAGTCATGAGTCCGATATTAGCTCATATGCCTGATACCAGTCTATAAAGTCTCCTTTCAATTCATGAAGTCACAGGTCAGTGGGTGCAGAATCCCGGTGCTGGCAGGGGTTTCCCCATGGCTCCTTACTTCCAGGGCTCAGGGCTCATCAAGAGCATCCAGTGGTGGCAGAAGCAACTCATTGCTGGCAGGGGTCTCCACGTGGCCTCTCCAGCTTCAGAGGTCTGGTTCCATCAGAGCCAAGCTGTGTGGTTTCTCCGGCTCCTCAGACGCTGCCATCTTATCTTGTCCGTGAGTCATGTCTTTGAGATTAACTCCCAACAACTGGGGAAGATAGCTTCTCATCTTCACGAGGGAAATATCACGAGATTTCCCAGAAGTCTCAGGAGAAAGCCATGCCCACATAGAGGCCTCATTGGCTACTCAATGGCTATCTCCAGATTAACAGGCTAGATTCCACCCCTACATCTCAATCATGAAATTAACATAATCACATGACTGCCACACAAGCACTCTCATCAGGCCTCCACAGTCCTTATGTTGGGTCATGGCCAGTGTGTTAGTCCGGGTAGACTAGAGGAACAATTTCATAGACACACATACAGGTATAAGGAAAAAAGTTTATATACAAAAGGAATGTGACACCGAGAAGGCATCCCAGCCCAGTCGAGTTCAAATTCATAAGTCCGATATTAACCCATATGCCCATAATCAGTCTATAAAGTCTCCTTCCGACTCACGAAGTCACAGGCCAGTGGGTACAGAATCCCGGCGCTGGCAGGGGTCTCCCCATGGCTCCTCGATTCCAGGGCTCAGGGTCCATCAACAGCATGCCACTCCAGCTTCAGAGGTCTGCCTTCATCAGGGCAAAGCCGTGTGGTCTCTCTGCCGGCTCCTTCAACTTCTCAGAGGCTGCATCTTGTCTTTTCTGTGATTAATCATCTCCCAGACTAACTCCCAACAACTGGGGAAGATAATTTCTCATCTTCACGAGGGAAATATCACGAGATTTCTCAGGAGAAAGCCATGCCCACATAGAGGCCTCATTGGCTACTCAATGGCTATCTCCAGATTAACAGGCTAGACTCCACCCCTACATTTCATAATAAAATGAACATAAGCACTTGACTGCCACAGGCAATGTCACAAGCTGGAAACATAATAAACAGGCAATGTAATGAATCATCTTCTTCACCTAGTGCTAGTTGACCTTGAACACAGCTGAGCCCTGTCCAGGGCAGCAATGTATAATACATACCAGCAAGAGATGTCAGAAGAGGACTGATACATGTTATGGTGGGTCGGGCTTTAGAACCGTATCACTCTTATCTACAAATAGCCTTCAGGCATAAAGACTAGCCAGACATGGGAATGAGAATTCTCTTTTTAGAAAACTTTTTACGACTTCTCCTTAAAAGAGGCTAATTGTTTGGGACACACTTTCAGCCTAGAGATTGTATATTTGAAGGTATTTTTTTCTTTGAACAGTGAAGGGTATTCAAAAAATACAGTTTCTAGACCCATGGTTGGGAGCATAGAAATAAGACCAAATACACTCTACTAAGTTCTTAGGCTACCACATGACAGTGTCCGACATTTGGGGTTTCTGAAAACAATTAATGGAATAAAAACCAATGGCAGCCAAACATTTTGACTGAAAGTGACATTGCCTCCATTTACAAAAATACAGAAGGAAGAGAAAAAAATACATTTTTCTTATTGTTTTGTATTCTCATTCAATTTCAGATGATCTACCTACTCAGAAATCTCAGAGATGTTATTGCTTCTAGTTTTTACTTTTTTTTTGGGGGGGGGGGCATCACTGCTCTTCGGTGGTGGAAGTAGGAGCCCCACTGCTGGAATTGAACCTCCGTCCCAGTGGGTCGCAGTCCCGCACACAACCACTATGCCACCGGGGCTCAGCCTTTAGTTTTTACTTTTATAGACTAATAAGGGGAGCAAAACATCCAGAGTCATTTGACCAATGTTTTGAATGGTTTCTTCAAGGAAATGGTGAGTTTGACTCAATAATGGTATCTGGGTGAATCACCGAATTTCCAGTTCTTCTCCACCAGGACGAACAATCCCATGGCTTTTACAATCATACTATCATCTAAACATATTTTTGCTGCTGAAATAAATTTCTGCAAACACAGTTGTATGAAACAACAAAAATTTCATCTTGTAATTCTGGATGTCCAAAGTCATGCTATTTTTTAAAAATTTATCTTGGAAACAGATTCATTGACACATTATTTACATACCATATAATTCAATGGTTTGAACATGTTTTTTAAAAAGTTGTGCCATTATTACCATAACCAATTGTAGATTATTTTCATCACCAAATGCATCTTATTGGCCAAAATGATGGTGTTGGCAGGGTATCCATTCTTCCTGGACATTCTGGGTTTTGTTTTGTTTTGTTTCTGTTTCACTATTCTGAAGCTAGTGTATGGTGATAGGATGAACATAGCATCAGACATGGAAGAATACAAGCTAGCATGCTGAGGTCAAGATAACTTGAAACACTTACTGATGAAGTTCAAGGGAAACACACAACCTTCACGATGAAGTATAATTTTGGAAAATACGACAAATTTAGCTGTGCATTTAAACTTGGTGCCTTCATTTTCTATATCATTTAAATTTACTTGCAAAGATCCAGTTGTAGAGAGACAGATCAATGATAGATAAATACATAAACACATACGAAGATAGAAGGTGTAGGTTTGTGATAGATGTAAAGGACTATTCTGTTTAGCATTATTTACAATAGCAAAGGATAAGAATAAAATTCCAAATAGAACACAAGCGATCTAATGAAACATTATCCAACTGAAAATTTCAAGCAGACTGCTAAGCGAGGAAGAATGATATACACCATTGGTTTAAGAAGAAAACATCAAAACATGGAAGAAATTGTATAAATTATTATGCCCATGAACTTAGACAGATTACAACTAAGTACACAGGAAATTGAATACTAAAGATTAGACAACAAGAACAGGCTGCACAGGACAATTCCTTGTTGATAGGGGTGGGGTGGCTCTCCAGATGAAACTGGAAACTACAGTGAGTTCCAGTTTGTCTTATCCATTTGCTAATTCCATTGACCCTCAACCTCCAAGTATCATTACTCATCTTCATAGATGTGAAACAATTTTTACATACCTCATTTTGCATGCTAACAAGTGATTTCCCATTGAAATGGTGATTGCAAAACTTATTTGTAATGATTTGGGGGGAAGAAAGGAGACCCTCCGTGTCTTCACTCCTTTACTCCTAAAGTGCTTATGACACGCTCACATGGGCAAGAAACAGCCATGCAACTGAGCACACACAGATGACCCAGAGAGCTCCCCTTTCTCCCAACTTCTCTTTCAGTTCCTGTAGGATCATGGTTTGACCATTGTCGAGGCTGCCTGCAAATGAGAGGGAAAGAGAATTTCTTGATGACATATGAAGAGCTGCATCAGGTACATAAAAGAATTCCCTCACCGATTTCATCACAGTATAATTTCCCTCTTTTCTTTATCTTTACTCCTGCAGAGTTTTTGTTACAGCCATGAAAATATACACCCTAAAACGCTGACCAATTCCAGAATTCTCACATCCTCATTTGGTGTTCTTGATTATGCTGTTCAAATTGGTCAACTTTTCTCACTGTCCAAACTCTACACCCTTACAATAACCTGCCCTTCCCCCTATGTCCCTCTCCTTGTAAGGAACCCTGGTAGCACTGTGGGTTAAGCACTGGGCTCCTAACCAAAAGGCAGCTCAGAACCTCCAGCTGCTCCACTGGAGGACGATGAAGAACTCTTTCCCCATGAAGATGTATAGTTCCCTCTTATAAGCATGAATAATTTTTTATTTCTTTATCTTTGCTTATTTAATATAATAGAAAGAATGTTATATTTTTGCTTGTAAGCTGACTTTCTCACTGTGCGTGCTGTGAATGTGGCTCATCCTTGTGGTGGCATAATTCAGGACTATGTTGTTTTTTTGTGTTTGAGGAGTGCTGTACTGGTGTATGTGTGCTTCGCATTATATTTATGCATGGATTCTAATCCATTCTTCACATTTCAAGTGCTACCTTTTCAATCAGAGGTCCTCTCAAATAAAGTGACTCTCCATCCTTGTGGGAAACACAAAGATTTCTTACAAGTTGTCTCCCCCACAAATATATTTCAAACAGCGCCTTCTTGCACATGGCAAGTGACTATACACTTGAAGGTCAACAGAAGTAGGGCAGGGGTTATTCTCCCTAAGGGTTATCAGCCATAAAAAGCAATCAAGCTATATTGTCTGTCCCACTGTAAGTAGGGCCTACTTCCTTCTGATAAGGATAGGAATAGACTACTTCCTTGTTGGAGCCCAGGGAGGCCAAGCTCACTCAAGAATGATCAAGATGAGACCTCCATCATGAACCTGGGATCCGCCTTTCTTGTAACACGTTTACTTCTAATCCCTCCCCTTGTCACATGTATGCCCCAGCTTGTCCCCTTCTTGTTAGGCTTCTGTCTATTGTATAGTCCCTTCCTCTGATGTGTGGTTACCTGTAATCACGCCTCTGAAGTAGATGGAAACCTTGGTTAACAGTAAACTGGAGCCCCCGACTCTCAGACTCTGGAAAGGTCCTAGTTCCCGGGCTTCCTGCCCATGCTATGCAAGAACCTGGCTGTTGAAATCATGGCCATCCAGGAGGTGAGCATGCTACTATGAAATGTTTCTGACTCTCTTATTTTTTTTAAGGCATCACTGCCCTGGTGGTGGGTAGGAGGCCCAGCCTTTGCTCCTGGGAGCCGGAATCGAACCTCCATCCCAGTGGGCCGCAGTCCCGCGCACAACCACTAGGCCACCGGGGCTCAGCCCCCTGACTCTCTTATTTATATCTCTTTTCTATCTCTCATTATTTCTATGACTGCATTATAATCTTGACTCATTATCGCTGCACAACTGTGCCTACCAGACCCATGAAGATCAGTTAAGGGCTGGCTCCCCTGACATCTCCTACCTTCACTCTCAAACTTGTGTTGTCTTGTTTTTATTCAATATCTTCATGACTTCCTTTGTTCAGCATATGTCCCATACACCAAGGAAGGGATCAATTACGAACCCATTTTGTGCGAGCAGTGAACATGAAGAAAACAAAGCATCTACGAAAATAACCTAATGTCACGCAGTTGCTTCTAACTCACAGCAACCCCGCGTGTTCTGGGGCAGAAGTAGTTTCATCATGTTCACTTAGGTGTGCTCTTTTTATGACAATGAATCTTCATAGTTTTCTCCTGAGATCTGCTCACTGAGTTGTATCTGTCAATTCTTTGATGAGGAGCTGAGCACAAACCTAATAGACCACTCAGTGTCCTGGATCTCTCAAGGGTATGTCTTTGCAAATCATAGATCCATTGATATGATTTTGAACTTTACCATGTGGTGATGTGAGCAGATGCCGTTTATGATTTCAATGGTTTCAACATGTTGGGGCTTGTTTTATGACATAAGCAATGGTCTATTCTGGAAAATGATCCACATGCACCGGAAAATAATACAGCTTGTGTTGTTGGATGAGATATTCTGCATATGCCGATGAGTGCAAGATGGCTGAGTGTGCAGGTTACCATATTTTTCGAACCATAAGATACACCTGACCATAAGACGCACCTAGTTTTTAGAGCATAAAAATAAGAAAAATATATTCAGAAACAAATAGTTCCAGTATACTAAAATATTTATTAAAATAGAGCAAGCTAAGGTAATAGTTAACAGAGTAAATTCAAGGGTGGTGTCAAGAACCATCATCCCTTTCATTAACAAATGAGGGGAGGCGAGCTGTGTGCCGATCATGTGACCTGACTGACACTGAGACTCCAGGAGGTGGGACTTTCCCTGAACACACAGCAATCTGCAGCATGCAGACAGCAGCGGACAGTAAGTGGGCGCATGGGATCATAACCACGTGTTCTGGGTTACCACACCTGTGGGTCAAAAGACGCACCCTCATTTCCCCCCCTCTTTTGAGGGGGAAAAGTATATCTTACGGTCTAACAAATGCAGTACATCTTTTGTACCTTGGTTGAGTTTCTTGTTAGGTCCCTCATTAAGAGGGGTTGTGTCATGGAAGAAGCACACTAGCATGTGGAATCATGAGATGTCAAAGGGATGAGATATCAGGCTTCAAGAACTCAAAAGCATAACTTTGCATGCTCACTTTCCTGATATGATCCCTGAGGACAAATGTGTGCATATGCAAATGTGGTGAAGAAAGCTGATGGTGCCCGGCTTCCAAAAGATATAGCGTCTTGGGACTTCAAGGCTTGAGTAAACAAGCGGCCATTCAGCTCAAAAGCAATAAAGCCCACACAGAAGAAGCACCCCAGCCTGTGTGATCATGAGGTGGTGAAGGGATCCGGTGTCAGGCATCAATAAGCTAAAATTATATTATTATTAATGAGGGAAAGTACAGATTGGGGACCCAAAGCCCATCAATAGGTGAGGTGACATCTTTTGCAGAGGGATTACAAGGAGGAGATGAGTCAGTTAAGATACAAGGTAGGAGCTATGAAATATGCAACCTTCCTCTAGTTCCCATGCTGCCTCCCACTCACTATCATGACCCCAATTCTACCACATAAATCCAGCTAGACCAGGAGATGT
>PVJH01010969.1:0-40518 GCA_004026705.1 Nesogale talazaci
GAAATCTGGGGTACAGGGATGCACATACCTGGAAAGAGAAGTGAGATGGTTGCAGTCTATTGTGCTAACCTGGCCTATGAACACAAGTGGAGCTAATTGAATGGTGGAGAGATCAATGGCTCAGTGAGCCTTGCCTTTCTAGCTCTTGCTTTCTGATGGTCAGACCAGGGTGCAGCTGCCTTAGTCAGTTCCCTGCTTCAGCGGGCAAGGCTCCCTTCCTGCAAGACATCCCTGAGGAGAAGCCCATATGGACCTACCCGATGCAGCCCTGAGTGCTAGAGCAACCATGTGAAGACCCCTGCCAGTGCTCAGATGCTGACACGCTCACTGATTTGGCTTTCTTTCTGCAGTTGACACCATTGCATGTGTTTTGAGAGATTGAGGAGGACTTTGTAGATTGGTGTTGGACATATGGGCTAATGTTGGACTTATGGGCTTGGACAGCACTGCGTTGGGAAACTTTCTTAATGGACCCTTACTATTGATATAAAACTCTCTCTTATGTATATGAGTTTCTATGGATTTGTTTCCCTAATGTACCCAGACTAGCACACTCAGAGAACCAGCCAAAAGCAGAAGACCTTCTGGAAAGGCAGCAATGATGGGAAGTCTGCCATTAGTCAAATAGCATGTCTGGCTCTATGTTTTACCAAGCCTTTCAGACTTGCTATGGGCCCTTTGGAGTTTCTTTCCAAAGTATCCCCTTCAATAAACTCACTCTTCTGTTCAACTCATTTCTCCAACTCAAGCTTGAGTTTTCTCCCATGCCTGAAATCTTTCTTGAGAGGGTGACAAAAACCCAGGTGTGGAGAGGCTTGAAACCTTAAACCACCTCCTGGAAACAATACTGAGCTAAATCCAGTCAATTTAGGATAAACTTGTGGTTAAATTTAATTTTAAAAAGGAACTGTATTACAATACAGGAAGTTAAAGACAGAGCTATGAATGATTACAATTGAAAATAGTTTTTGTTTTGTCGCATCATCTTTATTATTGGGGCATTAATTAATGTGCATTTTCCTATCAGGATCTCTAGGACAATATTGCCAGGAGTTGAAGATGGAGAAGTGATCTAGGGGAGAAGAGTTTGGCAGTGTCTTTAGAGATTTGTGTAAGGCTGGGCTGAGTACAGAAACAAATCCAGTGACACCCATATATGTATAAGAGCCTTAAATCAAGAAGTGATTGTATGTAAGGAAGACAGCCCAGCCCAACTCAAGACCATAAGTCTGATACTAGACCATAAGTCCCTTTTCAAACTCACGAAGCCACATGCAATGATGCAGAATGCAGGAAGATCATAGGCTGGTGGGGGCAATGATGTGTGGCTACAATGGCAGTGGAAACATTGCTTGGGCTCTGGCAGTGACCAGGGTCTGCCAGCAGGAAGGTGAAGACAGAGAGAGAAGGGAAGTTTCTCAGGACTTTTCTTATGAGAAAGTCACACCCATAATGAGGCACAATCACCTGATTGACAGGCTAGATTCCACCTTCACATTTTTATGTATTTTCAAGTTAACATGAAATTATGTAACTACCACAAGATGGTTTCCTACTTTTAATATCCTGTTTTCACAACATATTTTTCATTTAAAGGTCAATAAGTCACTAATTACTCAGAGTTTGAGGACCCTGACTTAAGATCAAAGGAAGGAAGAGATTTCTATGGCTACCCATTATTGGTGGGAACAATTTGGCACACATAAAGACCTTACAAAAATGTTTCATTTTAAGGTCAATGATCACTCTTATTTTATAGGTGGCACTGTAGGACAATTTTCATTGTAACATATCAGGTGTGTATAAACATATCTCATATTTGAGGATTTCAGGTTGACATACATGTTACATGTTACATACATGACATACATGTTACTCCCCGTCTGTGAGTTTATCCCATTGTAGTGATTTGTGTGTTATGATCACTACAGCTAAGCTGATCCTGACGCAGAGTGACCTTGTGGGACAGAGTAGAACTGCCCTGTGGGTTTCCAAGATGGTAACTAGGGAACAGAGAGACCCATCTGTCTTCTCCAGAGTGGCTGGTGGTTTCCAATGAACTTGGTGACCATGACTTCGGGTCTTTGAGTGGATTATGCTGATGCTGGAAGCTGTGCCACAAAAACACGCAGGGTCATGCATGGCAGGCGTGTTTCAAAGGAGTTCATAGACTAAGACATTTCAAGAAGACTTGAAATTTAGCTCGCCAAACCCCGAGAGATCACAACATAATATTGTCTTACAGAGTGCTAAAAGATGATCTCTGGGTTGGAAGGCATGGCACAATAGCTAAATGGTAAACTCAAACACGATCAGGATGGTAGTACAGGGTTGGGCCACATGTTGCTCTGTTCCACATAGGGGTGACATGAAAGGGAGCAGACTTGCTGGCCAGGCAGATTTTTCTTCTGTAATTGCCACTTGCCATGCACACAAGGCCGTATCTCTGCAAGTACGAGCCTGGACCTGGGGGGAGCTCTCTTTACCAACATTGGGGAAACACCTTTCTCTACCTCATCCAAACAAGTCCAAGGGAAACAACTCTTTTGGGGGTCCTCACTCATAGACAGGATGCACAGAGTGGTCTGGAACCTGTCTGGTCTTCATCACCCAGTGTGCTCTCCATTGGAATAAGTGGTTAATCCCAAGGAGGTTCACACTGGAGACGACCCACCTGCTTCAGGGTGGATACAGAACCAGTCTTGGCTCCAGATTCTATTCCACATCATGTGTTGTGCAAAGGTGCCCTGGCATAAGCCGTGGGTTTCCTTCCACAGCAGATGGAATCCTTCTTCTACAAGCCCATTCTAGCAAAGCACAGGACCCAAACACTACATCGTCTAACAGCTCCTCCTTTTCACAGAGTGCCAGGGTGCCTTAACTCCACAGAAGGCAAGGGTTCTTTAACTTCAGAATGAATTTCATCCTCCTGCATCTACTTTTTCTTGCCTCCATTCGAATTTGTGCTCATCTGTGAGCCCAGAAACAAATGATCCCCACATGGCCCACACCTTCACCTGCAGCTGATTTAGAACTTTTGGTTCCTTGGTTTTCATTATGGATCGTTGCCCCCCGCCCCCCACCACCCCGCACTCCTTTTTTTGATCTGTTGACGTTGGTATATTGTTACAGTAGGGAAAGTGGTAGAAAATAGGACTATCTTCAGAGTGAAGTACATATGTCATCATTTCTCTTTTTTGTGATTATTATTTTGCTTTCGAAGAGCATTCCTTGTGGTATCCAAGATATGGCTTAGAAAAACTGTTAGAGAGAATGTGAAATAATTGAGATACGTGCCTAGCACCACACAGATTCAAGGAGAACATTTAAGTGAGACAACAAGTGGAAGAGAAAGTTGTTTTTCATTGCGTCTTCATGGCATTTCACAAATGTGTGTCTGGGAATGGAGAGAGTTCTTGGTGACATTTTCAGGAGGCAGATTTCTACCCTGATCTCAGTGAAATAAAAAGCTGGTAAAGATAGAGGAGTGGAGAGCAGTCAGAGTATGTTGGGTGTTTTTGTGACTGGGTGATTTTAAGAACAATTTTTGTGGGGGCTGAGTCCCGGTGGTGTAGTGGTTGTGTGAGGGACTGTGGCCCACTGGGATGGAGGTTCAAGTCCAGAAGCGGCTCCACAGGAGCAAAGGCTGGGCCTCCTACTCCCACCACCAGAGGGCAGTGATGCCCAAAGAAACAAAAAAAATGATTTTTGAAATTAGGAATATGTTTTTAATTTAAAATTCAAAAACATCATAGTCTACATATTTAGATTACAGTCAGTATTGTTATTAAATTGTGTAGGTTTGGGCATAAGAACTATAAAGCAAAGTTCTTTGTATCTGCCCTTTCACAAATGACATAAGATTCAGAGATGTACCTTTTCATAGCGTGAAAATCCACTCACTTCCTCCCTCCTGACCATATTCCATCACTAGAAAATTATTAATTCATGGGATTTATTCAGATATTTTACCCAATAGAAGTTAAATAGCAGCTTCCATTTAAGTAAATGATATTCAATATTTATTGTATACCAATCACGTTTTTTTGTTTTGTTTTGTTGTTTTTGGGGGGCATCACTGTCCTCTGGTGGTGGGAGTAGGAGGCCCAGCCTTTACTCCTGTGGAGTCACTGCTGGAATTGAACCCCATTCCAGTGGGCCGCAGTCCCACGCACAACTGTTACCACACCAGGGCTCAGGCCCCCTATCAAGTTTTTGAGTGTGATTGGGTCTATATGGAGGGAGCATAGTGAAGTTTTGGTATATAATGTGAATAAAAGAGTACAAGATGTATTCCTTGCCCTTGAATAATTATAGTTTCTTAATACATAGCCTAAGCAAATGTGTATAAGCACATTTTTCTGAGAGACAACAAGAATAACCCAGAGAAAGGAGAGAGTTTTGGCTGGTATGATCAACTGCAACTTCGTGGAGAGGATCGATCCTGAGTTGAGCCTGAGACAGAGGGTGGTCTCACATGTGCCAGCAGGAGGAAATACGGGAAGTTACCTGGTAGGAGGCAGAGTATGAGTGAAATAATAGAAGCAAGAACGAACTAGAGGTTTTGGGTCAAAAAGCAAGTCCCTGGATTTCTGTGGAACTAAGTCATCCAACAATATGCCTAACCCGCCTTCACAATACATCCTGCGCCAAGAAAAAGTCCTGGTGCCAATGAGGCACAAGGCATTATCCTAGAGACGCATGACGCCTTATGCACATATCTTTAAATGCAAATGAAAGAATCACATGCATTTATGGATAGTAGAAGGGAAGTATTCAACCCAAACCACATGGAGCTGGAAAGGAACTGACCTATCATCTTTGTTGAACCTGGACTACTTCATAGGAGTAAAAGATATAAACTCCCCAAATTTTTCCCCTTAATAAGCTTTATCCTTCCTAAGGGCAAGATATGAAACTAACCATTTTGCAATATCACAATTAATCTTCTTGATGCCCACGAGGGCATGATGGTTCTTCAAGAAAGGGCACAGGCAAAAGCGTCAATGACCTGGGATTACAGATCACCAAACCCAATTCAACTGACTGTGCACTGCCTAACTTTCGTTGGACATGTTGGTCCCTTTATCTGCAGTCACAGACTGGTGTTGTTACCTCGTGTGGTCTTTACGCTCGTGAACGAAGCCAAGTTTCTGGAAGTGATTAAAGCCTACTCGGCACTGTTGGTCATCACAGTGTGCATGCAGCAGCCACAGGGACCAGCAAAGAAGAGGAAGTCCAAGCGGGGGCTCTCCGTATGGCAGAACCACAGACTTGCCTTCTTAATCATCCAATGCTTCAAGAAATGTTTCCTAACCTGAAATTGGCATCTTGATACTGTTGCTTTGTTTTACCTTAGTTCTTCCTCCCAGGTCCCCATACCCAGAAGCGATGTGCTGGGGGCTTAGCCAGAAGTACTTTTAGACAAGATTTGAAGACTCGAGATAGGTGGGGAGCTCAGAATCTGCCACGCTGGTGAATGGGTATTGTTGCCAGAAGTAGTTTTCTGTATTCATAATCTGCTCCCTCCTCCCCTCCCACTGCCCAGAAAGCAGGCAGAAGTGAAAGGAAGGTGATGAGAAGGCTCTGTAAGGCTCAGGGCAGCATCTCTGCCAAGGTGGGTGCTGGTGCCCAGGGATGGTCTCAACTGCATTGTAGGGGCCTCCACCACTATTTCCACTGGGCTACTGCAGTGAAGTTTTGACAACTTTTGTTTGACACTTAAAAGGCTTTCTGGTCTCACCCCCTCCCCCTCTGCCCCCAACACCTTCTGCCAACAGTCAGGGCCTAATAGGAAATGTGACCAAACCTAAGGATGTGAGAGCAATGTTAGAGCAGTATCTTCCCTCCCAAGAAAGCACTCGGCTCTGTGTGTAGGAGCAGCCCCATCTCCACTACCAGCCAAGGCGGGGTGGGCATTCACTAGCTGCCATTGCCCCTTGTGGCTTCCTTCTCATAAGAACAAGGGCAGTGCGAGTGACCCTTTGCTTCCTGGTACTCCCGATGGAAAGAGAGGTGCCAAGTTAAGGCAGAACTTGCTGAGTTAGGCCTTGAACTACTAACTATCTAGGCTTCCCCCCTCTATCTCCTCCATGCCTTCCCTCGTTCCTCTGCCCACCCGTGTCCAGCTGGGTTGGCCAGCTTTCCTGTCCTCCTCAGCAGAATGCATTTTGCCACAACACGAAGGAAAACTGGGCTAGACAGCAGGTGCAAGGGGGCTGCTGAACCCACCACGCCTGGCCAGGCAACAGCTTGGGGGACTGGGGTTTAGAGGCAAAGTGCCCTCACACGGAGAAGGAGCAGAATAACCACACTGGGGATGGATCTGCAGCACAGTGACTTCACTTTCTAAAGCTCTTCGTGCCATCTCTAGATGCCCACTTTTCAAAGAGGCTTAAATATATTCTCTTGGTGTTGCCGGAGCATTCTAGAACTTTAATGTTTCCTCACTTCATTTTCTTGTACTATATAGACGTCTAAAGCCTTCTCGTACAGTGGGGGCTTCCAAAAATTTGCAGAAAAATGGAGTAAAATGTATTAGCACTTTCCCACGAACTTTTTGAAGGTCCCTGATATACGTGGAACTATATCTGTAGAAATTAATGCAACACCGTCATCAAGTCGGTTTTGACTCAGGGATTCTATGTGGGGTTTCCAAGACTGTCCATCTTCATGTGAACATACAGCCTCATCTTCCTCCTGCAGAGGGACTGTGAGTTTGAACCACTGATCCTGCAGGTGGGCAGTCCAATAGGGTTCCTTGAAGAAATTTAAAAGTTGATGAAGACAGGAAAGAAACCCACAATGGCAAAGCTATAGTTCAATTCACATGTGATTAAACACATTTATTTCCAACAAGTAAGGCTTGCTAATCTTGGAAAGCTCTTCCTTCGGAAGTCTCCCGAAATTCCTCAAGTGTAAGGGAAAACCAGGACAGGTTCCGCGGCGTGCTAAGCAGGTGCTCTCTCAAGACTCCACGCTGCTGTCCACTTTCTCCCCTCCTCCCGTGGGCTTGCTCCCACATTGCTGGCCCACCTGCACAAAGCAGGCCTTTGTTCCGTGGGCCTGCATGTCTTCTCCCATGCTGTCAATGGCTAATTCTTATGCATCCTTCAGATATGGCCACTTCAGAGATTTCCATTGTCTGCCATTCTCAATTACTGCCCTTTAAAGTGTGGTAAATTGTGCATCTATACAAGCAGGCAGAGCTGTTTGTGTTCCGATTGCCTGCCACTCAGTGTGGTGGAAGACCTTGCAAACATCTGGAGGCTATTAAAATCCAGCATCCTAGGCCTCCCCATAGACCAACTAAATACAGAATGTGCTTTAACAATGTCCCACATGATTCAAATGTCAACTAATGTCTGAGAAGCATGGTTCAAACCCATTGGGCTTAGGGTCAGAACTATGAGCCAAATCTGGCCTGCTGATTATTTATGTAAATGACATCTCTTAGGAACACAGTCAGACACATTTGTCTGCACACTGTGTATGGCTGTTTTCCTATCATAATGAGGAAATGAGTAGGTATTGCATCAGAGTCTGTGCAGCTGCACATCCTAACATATTTACTATCGAGGCCTTTGTTAAAAGGTTTGCCAACTCCAGTACTAGTCTGTACCAATAAACTCGTTGCCAATGAGTTGAGTTGGACCTCCGATAACCCCGTGTCTATTAAAGTAGAATGGGGCTTCACAGGGTTTCCAAGAACTGACTCTTCAGAAGTAGATTACCCACAGATGATTTTTTACAAGTAGATCACTGGCACGTTGTTCCTGAGATGTCTCTGGATAGATTCCAACCTCCAACCGTGAGTTTTGCAGCCCACACGAATCATTTACACCACCCAGGGACTAGACTCACACTACACTTGGCCATTTTCTTGTATCTGTGAGCAAGTCACCCTCAGCACATGTCTCACGTCATTCATCTAGAGAATGAGAAGGTATAATAGACCCTGTCTTACCAGGTGGATTTATGAGTTAATACTTAAGTGTTTCAAGTGGTGCCCTCTGGTGGTACTTGATGTTTTGAGCACAACATGAGGGATTTGTTGAATACTGTCAATGACTTCTATGGCAGACAGCTTAGTCACACCCATTCTTTGCTTCAGCATCCCAGGGGTCTAGTGACTATGTATTGGGCTGTGATTCCCATGGTTGGCAGTTTGAAACCACCAGAAGCTAGAAGCTCTGCTGGAGGAAGACTTGGATTTCTACTCCTGTCCACAGTTTCAGGTGTGGAGACCTTCATCAGGGGCTCCCTGTGAGTCAGCATTGACGCAATGGCAGAGAGCTCAGGTTTTTGCTTTATTCTCTGCTTCATCGTGGCATCCCAGCATTTGTTTAATTGTTTACTCATGATAGCAAACCTTCATGGAGGGTGCTCTTTTTTTGGGGTATATAGTGTTGCAAGTCAACGCTTAATTACAGATTAAGGGTAGACTTAGGGGGAGGCAGTTCTGGTCAATGAGTCCAGAGAAAAGGAAATTGTTTTCCCACTCTTTACCAAGCCACCCTCCCCACCCAAAAAACAAACAAAAACAAAACAGAAAACATCACAAACATGGAAGAGATACCTCTATTCTTTTGTGGGTATTGTTCTGTCTGAGGACTTAGCTAATCTATTTTGAAGAGCAGAGCTGAAAGATTGAAAACATGTGGCCCAAGTATGAAGTCACAGAGTTGCTGAATCAATCAACCCCTGAGTTTACCTACCCGTGTGTAACTTTTAAGAAATAAAAGAAACGTTCCTAGTACTTTAAGTTCCAGTCCAAAGTATTCTAATTCACGGGGCCAGGGAGCATGTTGACACATTACTTTTATTCCAGTCAGGACTTAACGGCCCTTGTTGGGTGCTATGAGCAGAAGGAGAGTGCGTCTTAGAAATGGGCGGGCTCGGTAGGTCAAAGAAAGACTCAGAAATGTTCTGGGTGAGTACAAGTCCAATTCTGTGCCTTTGATCACCATCTTAGCTGGGAGGTATCTTTTCCTGATGCTGTGGCGCCTTTCCCAAATGTTGATTTCTCCTGTTGTCTGGACCTGCTATCCAAACGTGGCACTTTTTTGGAGCTAGATGGGTTTTGATTCTTTCCTTGGCAATGTCTATTATTTCCCTCTGGGGCAGAAGGAGGGTGTGAGGACATTTTATCTCTTAGGGGAAAGTAGAGGACAGGTAGGGTCTCTTATATAACACGAAAGACAAGGAAGTTACTGAGGACTAGAAGTGCCAAAGGATACATTAGAGTAGGGATCCTCAAACTTTTTAAAGAGGGGGCCAGTTCACTGTCCCTCAGACCAATCGAGGGCCAGACAATAGTTAAAAACAACAACAACTATGAACAAGTTCATGATGGGCCTGGAATGAGTTGGCTGCTAAGCAGGACAGCAGTGGCACGAAAAAAAAGCGGCAGCAAAAATATCCGCATGTGGCCCGTGGGCCCTAGTTTGAGGACCCCTGTTTTAGAGTTTATTGCTACAGGGAGTTTGCGTGTGTTGCTTTGTTAACTGATTTGGTGTGAAGCCAGAACCAGAGTACATTTGAGGGGGAAATATATATATATATGATAGATAGATAGATAGATAGGTAGATAGATGATAGATAGATGATGATAGATAGAGAAATGGCAGTGGAAACAGCTCTGGCCACTTATCCAGCATCTCAGCCCTCATTGAACCCGTAGGTCAGGCTGGACTCACTGTGCCGTCATGCATTCCCCAAAGGCAGATCTGCCTAGTTGCTCCTGCATGAGAGTGGTAGGGTGGGAGATGCTGGGGACAATGGAGCTTATCTCATCCATCTTCCTTTTAGACAATAACAGCACACCTAACATTGCTCACCAGTCCATTCTGACTCAAAAGCACAGAGTAAAGCTGCCTGAGAAGGTGTCTAAGGCTGCCTGCAGGTCTTCATAGAAGTGGCTGGTGCATTGTGCTCCCGTGAGGCCGGTCCCAACCACCACCTCTTTGGCTAGCAACCAGGTACTGAACGACTGCATCGCCAGGGCTCCTTCAAAACACATCTACCCAGTCCTACTTAGTAGAAGTCCAGTCCTAGTGACCCTATCGGACAGAGCAGGATTACCTTTTAGGTTTCCAAGTAAAAAAGTCTTTGTGGAGGCAGACTGACTGCTGACTTCCCAGGAGTTGGTGGGTCCACACCAGCCCGCGCTCCCTAACAGCAAACCTACCCCAGGTCCAGGGGAACACCTTTTGGGGTTATAATGGGGGGGGGGGGGGGTTATGGGTTGTATATTTCACAACTTTCTTCTCCAAGTGAGGATAATTGTGGGCTCACCACCTACTATAGAGTGTAAAGGACCTGGCCTCTTTTCCCACTAGATGCCCTTCTCATCACTGGATGACCTGGAGCCTCCTCTCAGAGGCGTACTCTCACATTGCAGCGGGAGAAGGTGCAGACATGCAGAGGTGAAGCTGGAAGAGCCAAGATCTCCCCTTGTTAGACTGCAAACCTTTCTCACCATCTATTTGCACACTCGCAGTTTATAGCACTTCCCACCTGACTTTCCTTCGGATTCCTTTTCTACGATCCCTAATCTTTCTAAGAGATGGTGCAACCAGACCTGAAACTTTTCCCTTTCATCACTTAATGGTTTAACTAGATCCTCAAGGAGCACTTCCTTAAGGACAGGCTCTCTTTGTGGCTAATGAATCCGTATGTACATTTGCTAATCCTATCTGTCCAGAGTAAAAGCTCTCCACCAGAGGCTTGTGAACAGAGCCCACCTCATTCCCTCCAGGGCTTCCAGTGCTTTGGGTGCTCTCAGCAGGGGGGAGGTGGTGGTGGTGGTGGGAGACTGAGGTTGAAGATGCACCTTGTTTGGTTGAAGGGAGCTAGAACAGTCCAGGGGTGAAAGATCAAAGCAAGGAAATAAAGAAACTGTGGTGTTAACCCCTCTTAGGCAATGGTAGGAAGTCAACTTTCTGCTCCGATGTCTTTGGGACAAGAAATTACAGCTACCAGGGAAGGAGCCTCCACGACTTCCTCTGTAGGCTATTGAACTGTGTCATTCCCAAGGAATGAGAAATCCCTTGAAAGACTGGTTCCATCCCCTTTGTCCTGGCATTTTGGGGAAACTAGATAGGACACAGTTGTGATCTTCAGTGCCTGAGTGAATTTTCAGTGTCCTGCTGAGACTAGAAAGTACAAACGTTTGTCTTTGACTCAAAGGAAAATTGGCCATAGATTCCTCCTCCTCTAACTAGGGCTTGTATGCCAGTGGGCTAGGTATATGGATGCATGGGGTCGGGGTACATACAGGCAGACTACTATTATACGGGGAGGAGGAAGAGAGAGGCCTGCTCCTTGACCTCACTGCTTCCTTTTCCACAGGATTCAGGATCGACCCACCAAACACCACAAAGAGCTTTAGAAATGGGTATGCATATAATTGGTCCACATAGGCCACCTGTCACCTACTATTCAGATGGAGGAGGATTGGGGAAGTGTTGTGTCAATCCCACCCGAGGACTTTTGAACTACAGATCAGTCCCAGAGGCCAAAGGTTTCCTGACTGGTCTCTGAGTGGCTGGATAATTTTCCTTTCCCAACCTCCAAGAAGTACATGGCCTGGCATAATTAGGGGGAGACCCCCATCCGCTTGGGGCTGCCTGGGGTATCTGAAGCAGAAGTGGTCATGGTGGACTCTTCAACAGAGGCTCTGAGATCCAGAAATTCCAAGATGATGTCCCATAGACAATAAATCAAATGCCTGAAACAAACGGACAAAATAACTTCACAAAGTATGGGCTCAGTTAAGAGACACTATGTTCTGTTCACGACGTTGCTGTTCCCTTCCCTCCCTCACCCACGATGAACATCCTTATCCACTGCCACTGAATTGCCCCTGACTCCTGGCAACACGACAGGACAGGCTATAGCTGCTCAGGACGGCACATCTGGATGGCAGCAGTCCTCCATGACACAGCTGGTGGGTTTCAATCGTTGCCCTAGGAGTTAGCAGTTCAACACTTAACCCACTGTGCCACCAGGGCTCCTAGCAGGGCCTTAGTAGATGAAGGTAGATGAAGTGTTACCATGAAATAAATGTTTACTGAATTACTGAAAGTTACAACGCCAGTAACAGTATGTGCGACTGGACTTTAGAACATTCCATTCCCTAATTACAGAGTCATCTTAGTGCATCAGCACTGCTGAGTAATTGTAAGGGAAATTCCCTGTTAAATCAGGTTTCTAGGAATTCCCAAGGATTCTATTGCTGCTTCTCATAATCAATCAAATGTGGACTGCAGGCTACTTCTAGGCAACAACATGAACCCAGGTTCCTAGAGGAGTGAGTGTTAACAGATGCAGTCTACTTTGGGGACAGCTTTATGAAGAGTGAAGGCATACTCAGTATTTTCCCGAGAAATTTATTCTCAAGGTTCTAGAGAGTATTGGCTACCGCCTTTTTCTGGGTCACTTTATTATCTTATCTATGTCATAGAAAATAATGACAGGGCTTCATAAGGCCACGAACCTACAGTTAAAACCAGCATAGCGCTGTCACGCACAGGTGCAAGGCTGGCCCCTGTGTGTTCATTGGAGCTGCCACATGCTGTAGAGAACCCTTAGCATACTAGTAACTCCGGAGGATAATGCGGCATTTTCAGCAACTCATCAAATTCCTCCAACTTCAGACAGAGGTTGGTCCAGTAGCAGCCAGCTGCCTGACTACAACCTCTCAGAGGCTGGCAGCCTGGCTTGAACGTCATGTGGATAGCTGGGTGCATAAGCCCCTGCCTTCAGGGCAGTGGAGACCCTCTCACTCCTGGGAAGGTAACCATTTTACTTAGACACTTTAGGCACCCCTGACTTCTGAGATTAACTTTTGTTATCATGTTATAAACACATTGTCAACCTACCTGTTGATCTGGGGCTGCTGTAGTGACTCCAGCACGAGGCTCCAGCTCAGGCGGCATTTGTTTACACCAAGGATTTCAACCACAATATCTAACAAGAGAGAACAGACGGGATTTTAGTATGATAATATTGGCCTGGCAGTTTAAGGAGACTGTTCTCCTGGTCTCCTTGGTGAGATCAGAGATATCCCCATCTCCCAGGGTATCTGCCAACTCTACAGAAAATGGGTTATTTCTGGCATTCCTCCAAGCAATGCGCTGTTGCTATTGTTTTTGTTGGTAGGTGTTGTTCAGTCTGTTCCAGCCCGTAGCGACGCTGCGTACAACAGAACGAAACGCCGCTCAACCCCGCGCCCTCCTCACAATGGTTCTTGTGCCCAAGCCCACTGCCGCAGCCACTGTGCCAGGCCATCGCATCAAGGGCCTTCCTCTTTTTGGCATGGTGTCCTTCCCCAGGGACTGGAGGTGCCTTCTGACAATATGTCCAACATATATGACGGGAAGTCTTTCCATTCTTAAGTCTAAGGAGCATCCTTGTTGGCTGCACTTCTTCCAGGACACCAAAGAACAGCCACTGACAATCTCCATGAAACTGGGATGATTGAAGGAAAGTATTCTGCTTAAGTTCAATGTCCAAGAAAGAAGGGCTTCAAGAAATACTTTGGTGACCTGTCCCTTTAATGCAGGCACGACTTGTTAGAACAGAGGTTGTTGTTGTAAAGTGCCAGCAACTGCGCAAAACACTGGCCCGTCCTGTCCCATCCTCACAATTGTTTCTGCGTGGGAGACCTTTGTGGCTATCACTGTGCCAATTCATTTCTTGGAGGTTCTTCCTCATCTGTGCTGCCCCTCCGTGTTACCCAATATGGTGTCATCTCTAGAGACCAGTCTTTCCAGATAATATGTCAAAAGATGTACGTCAAAGTCTAAGGAGCACTCTGGCTGTACGTACTTCTTCCAAGATGAATTTCGCCTGTTCATGGTACTCCCAACATTCTTAGCCAGCACTACAATTCAAGCGCATTGATTTTTCATCAGTCTGCCTTATTCATTGTCCAGCTTTAATATTCATATGAAGCAATTGAAAAATACCACAACTTGGGTCAGGCTCTCCTTAGTCCTCTAAGTAGCTTGAGAGTAAAAGTGGAAAGGTGACATGTTTTAATATTTATCTTATTGTATTCTATTCTGTATTTGTGTGAAAGAGAATTGCAGCACTACTAAACATTTAGCTAAACTGCTAATTAACCTTCAAATACATGTTTAGCATATAAGAAAGAACTCTGCTCATATAGAGATGGAAGCAGATCACTGGAATGTGCACAGAAAGGAGAAAGTTTGAACTGATTGATCCATTTAAAAGCTCACTGCTTCTTCTTGTAACCATAGCCACAGACAACAAACTACCTTCCCTGCTTGTGTAAACACAACACAAGAGAAAATAAAATCCCTTCAGAATTCGTGGTTACCTATTGCTAAAGAGCGAGTACTTTACTCAAAGGCTCCTGCTTATCAAGTCTTAGACCTTGAAGGGCTATGGCTTTCCTCCCTGATCTCAAAACATCCTGAGTGGTACAGAACTCAAGGCCTTTGTTTGATAGGAATGGTTTGGAGACCTGCCCCTGTCATCATTATTCATCCAAATAGCTGCAAGATTATCCTCTTGTAGTTTGTTCATAGTTATGCTTTTCCCTGCCACAGCAGCATCTGAATGGCAGATTTAAAGAAAGAAAACAATCTCTAATCATTTTACTATTGTTCAAGAGATGGTGGGTCAATAGGTTTTTGTGTCTGGACCCCATTCAAACCCCTTTAAAACTGGGGAAGGGTGTGGGGTAAGAATGGTCAATCAGGATGAGAAGGAGAGAGGATACAAGCTCAGCAGTCTAATTACCTGGCAGGACTCCCATTAGGCTCTGCAAAGCCTGTTTCTGAGCAGCCACCTTTTGCTCTTGGGTCCTGACAGGGCGAGGGAACTGAGGCAAACGTCCCCCAGGCCATATGGACTCCTGAAGAAGCTGCAGGTACTGCACCCAGCGCTGGGGACATGTTAAATTAGCCACCTGTATCTCCAGCCACCTGTGGAGGAAGAAAGAAGAAAGCTTAGAGAAAGTCCAAGGAGAGGGTGTGGCAGGGAAGAACCCAGGGCAAGCGGGGAGAGTCACCTGCCCCGGAGTGCCTCTGCACTCACAGCTGTCCTACGAACAGAGCGGACCTGCTCCTTTGGGTTTCTGAGTCTAAATCTTATCTTCATCAGAGTGGCTGGTGGCTTTGGACTGTGGTTAGCAGCCCAGATTTTACCCGGGACCGTCAACACTCTTTGAGCAATCAGGAAAAAGGAAAGCAAAGTTAGGGTCACAACATTTGAAGATTATAATAATAATTATGTCACATGTTGAGTGCTGTGAACCACACGTTTTTCTAAAACAGCACACACACACAAACATGTCCTGTCCTAAAGTAGGAAGTGTTATAAGTTCCCCAGGAAACATACACAACCTTTACACACAAGCTGGTACACAATCTCTACTACTAAGGGTTGGTACCTGCGTGCAAGCCCCTAGCCTGGGCCACTCCAACAATGGCAGTCTTCAATTCCCAGGCCCTCTGGCCTTTTCCCTTGGCTCCCCAACTGTCCTTTCGATGATAAGGCCTTTTCAGAGCTGAAGTCTGGCCTTCAGGCAAGAGCTGTTTAAACCAACCTCTTCCACGAAGTCTTTTCTAACAGTCTAGCTACTTGTTGTATTCTCCCACCCAATACAACTAAAACTTCCATAGCACTGAGTTTACAGCACAATGAGAACTACTATTTGACTTTGAAATATTGTTTTCTCAAGCCTTTGCAGCTTCACTTTTCCAACCGAACTGTGAAGTGCAGCAAGAGGTGGAACCAGTCTTAAATCCATTCTAATTGCAAAAGCATTTCTTTGTTTTACTTTAAAAATGAGATTTTAGAGACACCAAATCTGGAAGTCTTGGGAGATTCCTTAGTTTGCTATTTAGCCCTTATTTGTACATGCCTTTTTTTTTTTTCCAAAGTGACACGGGCGTAAGCATCAAGGGCTCCTCAGTGAAACTGGCAAGGATATGTTGGCCACAGATGAAACTCCAGGTGAAGCGCTTCCACTCATGCATGGGAGACTCCCTTTGGTGCCACAACACATGGTCACTCATGCCATCACTCCTACATCTGAGCTACTTGTCCCCCATCCAAGAACAGAGGGGGCTGCCAAGGCAAACTTTATTTAACCTCCACCCTGCCAGACAGTCTGCATTCCACTCAAGCTAGGCATTCCAACTTCAGGGGCTGCAATCCCCCAAGCCCAGGGCTCACGAATGCTTCTAAGAATAGGGAGCCTGAAAGGTAATCGCAGGGCAAGAATGGCTGACATCGATGGAGATCAAGCACGGCACGAAGCTGCTCTTGCCTAAAATAGCTCTCACGGTCCTATCCAGTCTTATTAGGGCTGCACTGCCTTTTTATAGGGCTTTTCATTCAGTGAGCCTAAGATGCCTGATGAAAAGGATCCAGTAGCAAGAATTCCTATTTCTGTTTATAGAGGAGGGTCACCACAGGGAGGTGGATGCAGTGAGCTGATCAGGTTCTCTGCGGGGAATCAAGTGACGCCACGTTCTTAACCCAAGCTCACCTTTCTTCACCTTAAACTACACCTGCTGCGGTGCCTTTTGCTGAGGTCAAAAGTATGGATGAGGTGCTCACCTAAGTGAATCGAGAGAAACAGGCAAGGTAGTGCAAATGCCAACTCCAAGTCTCTCTTTCACGGGAGATAGAGAATCCTAGAATTAGTCACCGCGGGTGAGCTGTTCTCGCTCAGTTTCTCATTCAGTGTGGCATGCAATAAGCCACTTTCCCCTTATTTTTGTCCTTGGAATTAATAATGGCTGTGGTTCAAACCTTCAAAAGCATCTCGGATTTCACTAAACACTTCTCAGACTAAACAGAATCTGCAACAGAAAATCTTTGTACTGTGGTCCTGTTCTCGGTACATCTTTTCTTTTCTTAAAAATATATTTTAAAAATTGGGAATTAAGTGGGGTGTTTATATTTCAGTTTATATTTGAATTAAATCTGCAATTAATAGCTGAAATTACTCCTTCACCCTCATCCCTGTCATCTATCCTACCCCCACTGTCTTCTCTTCTCCTTATGGACCTTAACCTCCATCCTCCCTTTCATTAAAGTCAACACCTGTCAACCGTCCAGTCCAGTACTGTTTCTCCACACCATTGTCCCCCCTCCCTTGAGACTCTCCAGCTGCTCTTCTGTTGGGTAGACACCTCTTTGTCTTGTTATAGAGGTTTACTACACCACCTGTCTGTCTGTGAATGACTAACTTCACTCAGCACAATGCCCTGCGGGCTGTGATATGTTTTGTGGTTTCATCATGGTCTTCTGCGATGCACAATCTTCCCATGTGCACATGTACCAATGTTTCTTTATCCCTTCTACTGACGGGCATTTGGGTTGTTTCCAACTTCAAGTTCTTGTGAACAGTGCTGTGATGAACATGGCAGTGCATGGTTTTTGCTTCTTTGGGGTATATACTCTACAGGGATATTGCTGGATGCAGTGGGATTTCTATTCTGAGTTGCTCTCCAGAGGAGTTCTACTAGGCATGTCTTATATGTTCAGTGGGGCCAGGACCTCAGCATTATGGCCAGACAGTGTCTCTGTCCTCCTCCACAGTGACCTAGCCTCTCATGAACATATACATAAACTCCATGTTAGCATGCCACAAAACATGAGCTTATGAATGTGTACACATATATCCAAATGCAAGTTATCAAACATGAGGGTTCTGGGGAGAAGATTCAAAATAATAGTAATAATTTGGTGAGAATGAGTCAGTGAATGAAATAAAAGTATGAAAGCTGAGCAGCCCCCTGCCCCCAAACACCCAGCAACATCTAATTGACCAGCAGCTTCTAAAACAAAGACCTTGTCAATAATCTTATACCTGGAGGCGAAGAACTGATCAACAGAGGGCCCTCCACGAGTCAGTCCAGGAATGTAAGAAACAGGGCTTGTACCAACTGACAGAAAGAAAGCAATCTTCAGGTCTAAAATGAAGCCGAGTTTACACAGGAGGCTTCTACTCTGGAAGCTACAGTGTTGCAGTTTCCTTCTTTTTTGTCACCTGGAGATTAATGATGCAAAACACCCCCACCACTAATGACCTAAAAGTTCACTCCCTTTTCACGACTGCCCTCTCATCCAGGTTCTCCTACCTCTCCTCCCCTAAGAACACAGAGATCTCCTCCTGGACATTTGGATTGATTTTGGTGTCATTTCCTAACCCCAGGCAGTCTGCAGCAGATGCCAAGAGTTCCACCTTTTTCTTGTCTATAGAACCTCCCAGGTATGTTATCTGCTTATGAACAGTGAACACTTCTATCTGGAAAGACACAACGACAGGGTCAACACCAAGATAATCCCTGCCCGAGGCCCCAGCCCCATCAGGAAAACTCCAAGACATGCCCGAGGCCCCAGCCCCATCAGGAAAACTCCAAGACATGTCTGGCCAGCGGCCTGGGTCAGGGATGCAGGATGGTTGGCCTTTTCTAACACTGACCATGGAGCCAAAGCCCAGGCCAGGCCATTCTTACTAATGATAAAGACAAAGGGTTTCTCCCCACCCCCTGTGCCCCACCCCTCCTCCAATGAGCTTGTCTCTCCTCGATTGGGATCTCTTTCCCTTTATCCCAGCATTCATTCTTCTCCAGAGTAAAGTTCCATATATAGCAGCATTTCATTTCTTTAACCCTGTCTGGTTTACTTTAAAATGGAATTAGAGAAGGGAAAGCTAATAGATTGGGCTTATCCCTTCATCTTTCTATTTCACAGGTGATTTTTCTGATCTGAACCTAGGAGTAGAAAAGGTGAAAGATAAATGTATCCCTCTAGCTACCTTGAAGCAAAATTAAAGTGATTTATGTGTCATTACAGATGTAGGAGTAGTTCAGAAGTCCTCCAGGAGAGGTTCTGGAATTTGTTGGTATCACTTAGTATTTTGCTTATGGAAATCTAAAGCTTCAAAGGAGATGAATATATACCCACTCCACTATTTATTACCTTGTATTTACAGTAATCTTACAATTCTGTTGCTGTGAAGTTAATTCTGATGCACAGAGGCCCTAGTGATCAGAGTAGAACTGACGCAAAGGATTTACAAATCTACACATCTTTACAGAAACAGCCTGGCATGTCTTTCTTCTGCAGAGTGACTGCTGTGTTTGAACCAGTGATCTTTGGCCAGCAGCCATGCTCTTAATCACTGTACCATTGAGAAACCTTTAATAAATCATTTACTAAACACAAAGGTGGTTATTTACTATGCAATACAAGAGGCATGAGGTAAACAATCTAAAATAAATATGGCAGAGAGCAGCCTCAGATGGCACTGGTTTCATTTTTTACCGGTACTCTAGCCCTGATATTATATTTCCTTCTTCCATCCTGCCTTTATTTCAAAGTAAAATCAAGAAGAAAAAAGCAACCTAGGTATGTCCTGCAAGGGCATCTCTCAATAATCCTGAGCACATGGGAGACTTACAAAGGAGCCCAGAAATAGCCAACACAATGAGAAAAACAAGGAGCAACAGACTGACACGCTGACATCCAAGGATCTGGGATGTTGGGTATGGATGGAGGCAGGTTTTGAGGTTAGGGCTTATCATTGCCCTGGAGATAGAAGTCGACTCCATGGCTTCATGTAGAAGGGAACCTGATCTGAGAGAGTGCAGATAAAGGATGAAGCCATGGCTAAAAGGGAGACAGTTTAATACTACAGCTTAATATGGCACTTCAAGGCCAGCAGAAGGTCACTTCCTGTGAAAACAGCAGAATCAAGAAATCTTACGGGAGAGAGCTTTAGGGATCATCTTTATGAAATCAGCCAAATGCGCTTCATTTCTCTTTCAAGAAAGTTGCTGTGCCTTGGTGAGGAAGGGTACTGTGTCAGTACACCTTCATGACGAGAGGTGGTGAAGGATATGAAAATAAGAGACAATAGTCCTACGTGTAATAGCAACATGCTAAGAAAACAGTGGGTGTGGGCTAAAAGAGAGAAGAGGAAACATTCCTTGGGGCCTGTTTATTGCCAGGGCTAGACCAAATAAGTAATTCAAAGGTGATACTGCTATAACCTCACCTTAAAGTACCAAATCTAGTTCAGAGAAACCGAGAGAAAGAAGATCAGATTAAGGTTTCTACCATTCTAAGCAGACCTGCAGGAGAGGATGTGCCACTTCCCTCATTCCCCTTTTAGCTGGGTTGCTTAAGCTTCACACAACTGTCATTTTGGATTAGCAATTTTTTGTTGTGGGCTCTCCTGTACCTGGCAAAACTGTATCATTCCCAGTATAGCAACGATGCTCTTGTTGGACAACGACTGCTACAGACAGTTTTCCGAGTCAAAAAGCCACTCTTGGTCATTATTAACTTGAGTGCTGTGGAACAATATTTCTTGAGTTATAGCTTATAATTATAAACATACTTCAAGCCATTGTATTCTTGGCTACGGATTTAATGCAGATTTATGGTGACATTAAGAACAGCAGAATGACACTGCCTGGTCCTGTGTCCCCCTCACAATCACCAGCAGGTTCCATGTCCCGTGTGGTGCCTCTTGTGTCAAGCCATCTTCCTGAGGGCCTCCTCCTCCCCTCACTGGCCCTCTGCTTCACAAGACGTCCTGTTTTCCTCCAGTGATTGATCTCTCCCGATGAGATGCCTAATGAAAGTGAGTCGGGCAGCGTTCTCTTATGACTTCTAATTTTTGGAAGTCGATTTTTCATCCTAGTCTGTCTTAATCTGGAAGCTCCATTTACATCATTGTGATTCTGAAACACCAGGGCACAGCTTTCCGTATCACAGCAGCACAGCATCAAGCTACCACAGTACTATTCCCTGAGACATGGGTACCTCGTCCAAGGTCATGGAAACAGTTTCATAATTTCGGATAACATTTTTCAAAAATATAAATGGAGACTATGTTAGAATAGGAAATATAGAAAATGTGGGCTTTGCTTCATATTTACCTATGTTCAGTACATAGATTGGTAGGAGCCCTTGTTGTACAGTTGTTAAGTGCTTGGCTGCTAACCTCAAGACCAGTGGTTCAAGCCCAGCGACCCTCCATGGCTGAAGGACGTAGCTTCTGCTCCCACAAAGGTCACAGCCTTGGAAACTGCACGGGGCAGTCGTTCCCTATCTAAAGTAGAGATGGACCCAACAGCAACGAAGGGGATATCTGTATGTTGGTGTTGTTCCTGTCTGTTGTATGTTATGCAAAATGCACCTCTGACTAAAGGCTAAAGTTAAAAATACATTGAAAAAGCACTGATACAATATAAGGAACTAGGGGCTCAATCCAAGAGTTGGCAGTAGGGACATAGGGGGTGGCGGAAAGTCCAAACTGAATTTTCAGCTTCCTGGAAACAGTTTTTACTCCCACCCACCCTACAAAACATTTACAATGGCAAAGACCATGAACATTGTGTCCTCTACCTCAGTCTGAACACATTATTATGAGTATTTACTCATCCAATCAATAGCCCCAATCTATGGGGGAGGGGGGGGAGAGAAAGGAGGTCTGAGGGGTAACAGTGCAGATTCAGGGCATTTCTCTGACAAGGAGCTGTTGCCAATGTCACACCCGATAAAAGCAGCGTTTCTCTTCCCCTTTGATTCCTTTCCCAGGCTCTGGCCTTCCTGCCCTCGGCCCCTCCTTGTGTTTATAGACGGTTTCTCCCCATCGCTTTTCAGCTATCGAGTCTCAGACCTATAAGTGGCCAGACCCAATTTGCTCAGCTGTGTCTGAGAAAATTCAACATTGCTGCCCCTGCCTGTGTATCTAGGTCACCGTCCTTTCCTGCCCTGTGGTGGAGAAGAATGCAAGGAAATGAACTTTAGGGGCAAGCCACTCATTCCTGTTTCTTTCTCCCACTGACTATTGTCAAATCCCAAATGGCTCCGGGAATCTGCACAATTTCTTCTATTTTGATATTTGTACTCGTGGTCTTTGTCACAGACCTGCAATTTTAACGCATGTGCATCAAAGCAAGATTATACAGGGTAAACACCAAGTTTTAGAATCTGAGCTGTCTATTTTTACATTAGTAATTTATAGCCAGATATTAAAATTGACTTAAAAATGAAGGGCTCTTGATCAGACAAGGACATGTATGAGATCACCTATGTCATCCTTAGAGGCTATCTTTTGCAAGTGCATCAGTTCATATAAAAACATTGCTAATTAAAAAGGAGCATTTTCTAGCAAGAGCCTACATAGGAATATACAATTTTAAAGATAGAAGGAAACTCAAAGGTATCTGTTTTAATGCTCTCCTCACACAGACAACCTCTAGATGATACCATGGCCTGGCAAACAGCGCTAGCCTGTCAATTCAGAAACAGACTGGCCTATGACATTGTGGAGAAATCACTTAATTCCTGAATCAAAAGGCTTTAACTCATTAGAGAAGCTTGTTAAATATTTGCAACCCAAACTGGCAACTTGAGTCATTAGTCCAGGAAATATTTTCTGGAATTCAGATAAAGGTCACATCCATCTTCCAAAAGACTACGCCTTAGAATTTTCAAATTCAGTTATTTTCTATATCTCTTTTCCTACAAAATTATCTTCTATCTATCTATCTATCTATCTATCTCTCTATCATCTATTTATCATACAGATTCTGTCAACATCAAAGGTAGGCATACAATAGAACCTCAACAAGTGTTTGCTGCACGAAGGAAGTTAATTCATCATCCTGATTCCATCCTTTGGATGTGTTCTGCTTTGTTATTCTCACGAGAATGGATCAGGTCTTCTACTCCCATAAAGATTTCCGGTCTCCCACAGGGGCAATTATATACTGTTCTCTAGGGTCACTGAAAGTTGGAATTGATTTGATGACAGTGTGTTTGGTTATTAGTTTTATTAGAATGAAGTGTCCAAACTTAAAAACACGCCTCCAGATATGATCTCAAGGACACCATGAACAGAAGGCTGGTCCTTCCCTTGAGCTACACACTACAATTCTGTTAATGTAGTCTAGGACTCCATTGTTGTGCTTTTTGTTTTCTCTTTTGGGTGGTGGTGGGGAGAAATACATATCAAAGTACTTATTCATATTGAACTTGAAATCCTAAGTCCACATATGTGCATTAAAAATAAATAAATAAATAATATGTCCCTCTCTTAAGACAAACCTTGCCTTTCTGTATGTATGTATGTATGTATGTATATACATATATATTACAGTCCTGTTGATTTCATACTCAACAGACCTTTATAAATTAGACTTACTTGCAAATTTATTAATGAAAATCTTGAATGCACTAATACAAGACCAAGAGTAATCTACCACTAGAAAGTTCCCTGTAGACCGACATTTATTTAGCAATTAACAAAGACATTTGACTCCCCCGAAATCACTTAAAAGCACTATAATTCAGGTCATATGTGTAGATGGTAAAAAAATGGGTTAAAAACACAATGTAGCAAGCACCGAGTAACAATTGATTAGCACTTTCACAACCATGCCAGTGAAAAAACTGTTAATCAATTGGAACAAATTCTTGTTGAACCCACATCAGTTTTAGCTTGAGGCATTTCTAGGCATAACTTCATTTATAAAAGGCAATCTATATGCCTATCTCTAATCCAGCATATCTCTATGTGACAATGTTTCTAATGAACTTAAGTACACACTGCTACACATATTATATATACTTTTTCAAATTCACGGAATAGAATTCTTCTGGAGCAGGTATATGAGTTTCCTCTACTTAAAAATAGGCTACTCATTTTCATCCCGTTTTACTCATTAATTTGCTTAATCATGTTTGTTCAATTTTTCTTGTTAGATCATTTTCATTGATAGCGAAAATAGAAATGACATATTCTGGGACTAGATTTATGAGTCTCTTGCCAAATATATTCTTTCTAATATGCTTAAGTTATGTGAGGGTTATATGACATAGAACAGAAAATTAAAGATCTTTCCCTTGAACCAGGTATATAGCCATTCATTTTTATCAGTTTGATGTCCACATGTCTCTTGTCCTTGGTTCCAACTTTACCACTGCCAATGAATCCTTCAGAGGACAATTTAATGCTGGTTCTAAATTACAAATCTGGTCATCCCTTCACTTGCTTAAAATTTTTAAGTGGCTTCTCACAAAATGGGGAAATACACACACACACACACACTTTGAGTGGCTTACAAGGCTCTATATGAGTTGGTTATCCAGCCATTCAGTGTCTTGTCCTTGCCCCTCTTCCTATGCACTGTACAGTCCTGATCCCACAAACAAGCTACATCGCTCAGCTCTCGGCTTTCCATGCTCGATCATCCAGTGCTTGGTGGTCATGCCTCACCATTCCTCCTACCTCTGCAGACCCCACTTCAGATGGCTTCTCTTCTCTGGACTTCTCTGGCCGCGTCGTTATTGATTACTTAGTCTCTTCTCTGAATCACATCTAGAGTTATTTTTAAAGCTCCAGTTTTAATACCAGAGCTCCTTATTTACAAGTTTACATTTCTAACTAGATCTTAAATGTTTGAGGGCAAGTGACTTTGTATTTTTGATCACTCAATAACTGCCTGAAACAGAGCAGGTAATCCCCAAATGCTAGTCAATAAGTTATGCAATAAGTCAAAGTGTGACACACAAAAGAAGGTGCAAGAGGACCAATAGCCCGCACCCAAAGCAGTGAATGAGCAAGTTTCTAATTATTATTAAAACAACATCAAACAAATAAAAACTGTTGGCAATCTAGAAAACCACATGTATTTGACATTTTATGTTTATATCTACATGAGTATTTGGCAGATGTATTTTCATCAAAATATTTTGTTTAGGCTATTATTAAAATTAAACTGAGCCTTAATATGCCAACTATAGAGCAGGTCAAGTCAAGAACATGCTGGGTACTAAGGAAGCGGATCTAGAATTACGAGAGTGGAAGAATTCAGTTTTCTCTTGCGGAGTGGCTGGCAGATTTGAACTGCTCATCTTTCATGTAGCAGCCCAGCACTTACCCCGCTCTGCCACCAGGGCCCCTGCTTTTTAGAAAAGGATCCTACACGTGGTCCTGTGCCTCCCTAGTAGGGCGTGGATGTGGAAAGTGCTGGGACGGGTCAGCCATGCTTCACATCTGGAGCACTCTATAAATCTCAGTGAAGAGAGGCAGCTGCTAGCAGCCTATGTTTTTGTCAGTTCTCTTGGAAAACAGGCCCAGAGGATAGAAGAGACTGAAAGTCAAACAAAAGCAAAGGAGTTATGAGAACTCTGAGTCACACTTGTATTTTGGGAGGTGCCCCTGATGGATGGAGCAACCTCAAGTGGATTCCAACCTCTTGCTCAAAACTAGTGAGAAGAAAGGAAGGTAGCCGAATGGTTAAGGCAAAGAGCAAACAAAATGAAAAGCAAAACGAACCTTTCCTTCCCTTTAAAAACAATGTGAGGGGGAAATATCCGGGAGTTCTGTGTCCTAGGAGAAATAAGAATGCCTGCAGAGGGAAAGCTTCAGAAATCTGTTTGAGAGTCACGACTCGGGATACTCAAAATCTGGATCGGAATTTTACAATAGAGCGTGCCCCTGGAGACGAGCCGAGCCACTATTTTCAGGCCCAGAGCAGGCTCTCAGTGAGGTACGACAACCCTGCCCTAAGAAAGTCCGGGCTGCTGGACGCGCGACGGAGGCAGCATTGCAATGCTTTCTCGGTGCCTGCCTACTAGGATGCCTGGTTCCGTGGGCAAACCGCCTGATGCGGCTCTTTCGGCAAGTGTGACTCTGAAGTAGAACTGAAAAAATTTTAAAGGCTGTTGTTCGGATAATGATGATTTCATTTATATGTAAAATGTATTTATGGCTCTTGAATAAGTTTTAAATTGTCCCGGGGGACAGGACTGGCTCTTCTGTCCTGACCCTGTGGCGGGAAGCCGCAGGAGATGTTCATCATGAGCTGACTCCCCGTGCGCGGTCTCTCTGGGACAGTTCAAGTCCCTGCTCTAACTCAGAGCCCTGCCAGGAAGAACCCACCACTGTTTTTACCCCAACCTTGGCTATACAACCATCTCAGGTGTTTCTTGTTGGGAATAGACACCGCTTTAAGCAGAAAACCCTTGACGCTCCCCATAGGCAATGTGCTGTATAGGAAATGGAAGAAACACAGAAAAACCTGGCCTGGCCACTCAGGGGCTGCAGAGACCCAGCATTCTGGTTTCCTTCTTCGTGAAACAGGAAGTCCTCAGTGAAGTGGGTCACAGGTTGGGCTGACGACTGCAGAGGCAGCAGTTCAAACCCTCCAGCCACTGCTCATGAGAGTGGAGATGTGCTGTTCCCTGAAAGATGTCGTTATTTCAGAACCCCCCGGGGACAGTTCCACCCTGGCCTACCGGGTTTCTATGAATAGGATTCGACTTGGTGGCAGTGAATTTTCATGTTTTCTTCATCAAAGGGACTAATTTTCACCTTGCCTTCTTTCCAAAGCTACCATCCAGATCTAATGAGAAAAATGAAATGCTTCTATGTTTGTGGTCTTTGACCTGCTAATAAATTCTGGGTTTCAACCACGTCTAGCAACCAAATGGTGGCAGTCACTTAAGCGAATTTTGTATTTCGTGCCTGCTTTCCCTTTTGAAAGGCGTCTCCTCCTCACCACTATGCTCCAGGAAGTCAATCTTGGGGAAGTGGATCATTGTCATACTGAGGGCCAATAGGACTGAGGGATGTTGTGGCATCACGGGTGCTGGAAAGACCACATTTCTGAATCCTCCTGGTTACAGGGAGATGTCTGCTCCAAGACTGCAGGATCGAAAGTGCTTGCCTTTCCTCCGGCCTGTGTAACAGCTACCCTGGCTCCCTCCCAAGGGCCAGCCACTTCCCGGTCCCTATCCTCTCTCAGCACCCAGGGCAGGGAGGTAGATGAAGAATGAGAAACCTAATTAACCGAGAGGGAAGAAATCAGGTAGAGTGAAGACTAGGCCGGAAGGGAGCTGAAGTACGGGACTGAGATGGCAGGAGGCCAAGGAAGGTCAAGGGTAGTTGTTTAGCAATTGTGTTGCCCAACCGAGAGAGCACCTGTGTTCAAGGAAATGTCCCCTCATAGAACGTGCTCCGAACGCTGCTCTCTACCACAGGAGAAGGCGCTGGGAAGGAAGGGCCCGAGGAGAGAGAGGAAGAAAGAGGGGTAATTATTTACTTTCTACTTACATAGTGCCAACCCTTAGGTAGCTTCCACATTTTAGGAGTGACAGATTTTGAGCATGCTCAGCCTTGATTGGAAGAGGGCAATGAGGAATCATATCTGTATACACAGATGTGGTTCCAAATTATGCTGGGAAAATGGCTTGACACATTTGAGAAATCCTAACCATGGGGAGAATAAAGGGTGAACAAGAGAAACAGATATCCGTTAGGAAAGCAGGAATTGGGGGAGGAGGAAAAAGGAAAGGAGCGTTGGTGGTACAGAGATTAAGTACCTGGCAGTCAACTGACAGGTGGGCGGTATCAACCCCCTAGCTACCCTACAGGGGTCTGGGGGCGGTGGGGGTAGATGTGGCAGCCTTCTCTGTACAGATTATAAATTAGTAAACATTTCAGGATAGTTCCACTATGTTGAGAAGATCACTATGAGTCTGGAGCAATGGGCTTGGTTCCTTGGTTTGGCAGAAAAGAAAGGTGATGGACATAAACAGAGTCATTATCCAGGGCCTCCTCCCACTCACCACTTCCCAAGTCTACTGCTGGATTGTGAGACCTTTCCAAGTGGAAGGCTACATTGATCCTCAGGACGTAAAGACATGTCAGTGGCAAGTCCAGCATCTTCGTGTGGTAACGAACACAAGGACACTGGGGGCAGCAGCCTTGGTTAGAAAACATGGGGCAAGGAGATGCTCAGAGACTGAACATGCAGCTCCATTTCCACAGACAGCCAAATGCTTCCATAGAGATCGTATTTTATTGAGAGGACAAAATGCCACCACAAAAGCCTGTGGTGCCTTCATTATACTGATATCAGAGTTGGACTGAAGTTCAGCCTGCTCTGTACTTACGAGGTCTACACCTCCAAGAGGCCAGGCTGAAACCTCTGCCCAGGGGCAGAAGTGAAGGCCCTGGCCTGTCGTGGCTTCTCCATAGCCAAGCTAAAAGGAAAGAGATGAAATATTTCCATCCATAGCTGAAAGCAAGGGGAGATGCCCATGTTTGTAATGATTTGCCATATCAGGGCAATCCAGAACTATGAAGTTCTCCTTTAGTGAGATTAGGCCATACATCAAAATTAGTGATCCAAAGAGGCTTTGACTGTAGGGCCAACTGGTTTAGAGTTAGTACCCCAAAAGTATTTCACCTTTAGATGTCCCACTGGTTTCATCATCTGGTCCACACTGTGTCCCCATCACTCATGTGCTCATGGAGTCAGTTCCAGGTCTGGTGACTGGAGGGGACCAGACACTCTTGGGGGCCCCTTCTGGCAGAACACACGGTGCAGAGAAGCCTGCACATGCTGAGGGATGACTGGGTGCGTAGGAAGAGGTTGCAAAATGAAGGAAAGTGAGCCTGTCAACATCAGTGGGACTTAGGACAGGGCTGCGAGGTGGCCCCTGAATCATGGAGCTAAACAACACGTGGCTCTAACTTGCTATCACCCAAAACACAAGGAATCTTGAATTGCAAAACCGGTCTTCAGCAAAAGTGAATGATGACTGCTTAATCTGCAGCACCACCTGGTGCCCAGATGGAGCATTCTTGGACTAATCAATTCCCCAAGCAGCAAGACTCATTAAATCATTATAAGTCATTAACAGAAAAGGAAGAGAAAAAAGTCAAGACACACACTTTTCCTCTCGTGTATGCATAGAAAAGGGCTGGCTGGAAATATTCATAATGTTTAAAGTATATTTTTAATTTAAAATGGAAATGATGTCTCTCCCCTTTTAATAAATATTTTAATGCCTGGAATAATCAACCCTAAACCAGTCTGAAAGAACCTATTTTATCATTAAAGACATACATTACTCCATAAAGCTTTTCCAACAACATTTGTTCCCCACATGAATACTTTCGATATAATTTCCACAGTTTATAGTTCTTACAGGGGCATACTGTGTACACATCAAATTGATCCATGTCACTCATCACTTCTTGGTGCCGGAAAGGACTGCAGAGTGGAGCAGGGCCACACTGCATGCAGCAGGCCCTGCCAGTGGCAGGGTCTCCCAAAATGCACGAAGAGCAGAACACAGGCCTCCAATTTTTCACCAAATTTTCAAAAGTTACTTGTAGGGAGGTCACAATAATACATTTTAAAATGTCCTAGAAAGCAGTGGGAAAACATTTGGAATAACAGGGTTAAGAGGTAATTCCTTGGTTCTCTGCTTCAGACAGAGGATATTTAAATCTGTGTGTAAGGATGGCAAGATGGAGTGTATATATGAGGGAGCTTCAATTCAATTCAATTGTTCATGGAAAAAAATACAAATATCCCAATATCTTTTCATTCCATTTTCCCATGACATTTTTGAAGCCCCCTCTGTAGAGAGATGGGAGAAAACAAAACGAAACAAAAGGGCGTGGCTATCGAGTGGACAGAGTAGAACTACGATCTATGGGGTCTGTCTACAGTTTTTTCCATGGCGCCTCTGGGTGGATTCGAATAGCCAACTTTTCTGTTAGTAGACAAGTGTTTAACCCTTTGTGCCACCCATGGATTCCTTAGTGTGAAGGAAGAGGTCGTGTTTGGAAGGATGCAAAAAACCCAGTATCAAGCCACCATTCAAATGCAAACATATAATCTATCCTACATCAAATCCATACTACTAATGTCCAAGTAAATAAAAGACATGAAAACTGAAGCTTGCACGTATGAAAGAGAACTCACATTTACTAAGTGCTACTCTCTACAAAAGGTTTTCAGCTGTTATCTGTGATGTCAAAACTTGAACAACTAAGGACTGTCCTCCATTTGCAAGGTGGGGTAATTAAGGCAAAGTAAGTTAAATAACTTGTCCTTGGTTACATAGATAGAAAGCCTCCGCCAGGATGGTATCTCAGAGAGGCCTGACTTTGAAGTCCATAGTCTTAGATCACAGCCCTCTACCCTGGAACTGTAACAACAGTCATCATGAAGAAATGGGGGCAAACTGAGGGGTCCAACACACACACACACACACACACACACACACACGATATGACATTGAATATGTACATCGAATATAGTAAAAAGAGAATCGACAGAAAATATTTTGTGCAATGACCCATCAGATAAGGAACTACTCTTTAAAAGTAAATGGAAGCCATATGCCTAGTAAGAGAAAGTCTTAAAAACCAATTAAAGAGTGGACCAAGAGGATGAGCAGCTTGCCAAAGAAGACATTCCGGCAGTTGATAAACATGATGGAAAGCTCACATCAGAAGCCATCTGAGAGGTGAAAATCAAAACAATGATGTGATAACACCCCAACTCAAAATTGATCGCGAAGTTCAAAGAAGCAGAGAGCAACAAATGCTAAAATTGCTACAGAGAAACCAGAGCCCTCCTCATTCACTGCTGGTGGGACTTGAAAACTGTGGAGAGCAGGTTCGCCTTTCCTCAAACAACTGGGACTAGAAATGCCACATGCTCCAGCTATCTCACTAATTGGTACATGTCGTTGCGGTTGTTAAGTGCCACAGATTGAGTTGCAACCCATTGCGATCTTACACCCGGCGGAGGGAAACAGTGCTCGGTTGTGTGTCAGCCTCACAATTATTCCTACCCTTGAACCCATTGTTGTAGCCACGGGGTCAATCCATGCCCTTGAGGGTCTTCCTCTTTTCCACTGCCCCTCCACTTTACCAACATGATGTCCTTTGCCAGGTACTGGTCTCTCCTGACAATATGTCCAAAGTATGTATGATGGCTTCTGGCCATTCTTGCCTCTGAGGAGCATGCTGGCCATAGTCTATGGTACTTTTAATATTCTTCTCCAGCACCACAATTCACATGCATCAATTCTTCCTCAACCTTCCTTATTCAATGCCAACTGTCACATGCATATGAAGCAACTGAAAGCATCATGCCTGGGTTAGGTGCTCCTTAGTTCTCAAAGTAATGTCCTTGCTTTTCAATAGGCTAAAGTGGTCTTCTGCTGCAGATTTACCAGTGCAAAGCAATCTTTTGATCACCAGACACAGCATGAACAGAAAAATGCATACCCATGCTCATCAATCACAAGAGCAAGAAGATGGAAACAAGGTAAACACTTATTGGTGGAAGAATGGACAAACAAATGTTGGTGTGTACACACAATGCAAGATTAGGCATAGTTAAATAATATCACTATACTCATGAAAAGCATCATGACATGGATGGATTTGTAGGTCATCATTCTGAGCAAAGCTAGTCAAGTACAAAAGGTTAAGTATTGTATGAGAATTGGGAAAAAATTATTGGGGAAAAAATCAAGAAAAGGCTTGCATACCAAAAGAAACAGACTTCAATGGTTATAGGAGTGGGAGGAGGAAGGTAGGTGGCTGGGGGGAGCTGGGCAGTGGGGGTGGAAGCAAGAGGGTGGCGATTAGCTCCTGTGTTAACTTGGGTGATGGAGAAGAGAACATAAAAGAGGGAGGAAGAGGGCTGGGAATGGTGGAGGACTGCAAGAAGAAACAGGGCAAATGGCAGAGAGGTTAGTTAATAAAGTTGTTGAATACAAAAATGATGATCTGATATGCAACACTTCATCTAATTCACAACAAAAGCTTTTGGAGAAAAAGACGTCCATATCATTACTTTCCCATGGGAAAGGTATAGGCTGAGAAGGCCCAAACACTTATGAGTCCAGAATAGGCTAGCTGAGAATGGGCTTCACAGCTTGACGCTCTGGGCAGCCGAGGGCACTGTGCCCCTAGAATTGGAGATGGGCTGAATGTCCCCCCCCAAAAACCCTTTTTGCTTAGGTCCAACCAAGGCCCTCAGGACTGGCAGTACCCAATTAAAGAGCTTAGGAGGTCATAAACACCATTCTGTCTCTGTTTGGGTTTCTTGGCCCCAGCACCATGGAGGAACCCTGGAGCTGTTTGCTCGAGAGGAGCAGAGGAACTCACAGCATCACCATGCAATCTTCAACATTCATTCACTTGATGGAGAAGTCAATCAGTTCCTTCTCAATATCAGGCTATGGTAAGTTATATGTTTTGTTTTTGTGGTACAATGGTGCAGAAGACAGGGTTCTTGTTCTTGAGATGGTTAGAATTTAAAACTAGCGTCAACACACAAAGCACTTGGCTTCATATTTGAACATATTATAGACACAAGATAGCAGCAATTTCACTTGTAGAAGGATTCTTGAGTTCTAAATATCTCGAGTTACTCTGCTTTCGTCTTTACTTTCACATTAGCCAATGCTGCACCTCTGTTTGACGGTACAAAAATCTGAGGGCACGTACTACACGCAGCTGTGCACATCAAACACACCCACAGGCACACAGCCAGCTGGTTATCACTCCATGTTCCAGCCCTCCGCTAAAGCCAAGTACAGTATTGTTTATACTTAACAAAGCAGGATGCTCTTAGCCTAAGAGTGCAGTAGAAGTGGCACAGAAGATTTATGACAGAGGAAACCACACATATATTCGGAGAGACTACTGGGACCCATCCCGATTCATTCAGTACAAGTCAAGAGCTTCCTTTTGTCATGATCTATTGGTAGAAACATAAGACAAATTCATTCCACCACCCACCCTCCCCAAAGGGTATTCCAATCTGGGCAAAAACACAGTCAGTGAAAAACATTACTTGTAGCACCTGTAAAAACAGTCTAGAGGGCCAGGAAATAACCCTCCGGGGAAATCTGAAGACTTCGTTTGAAGTAATTTTGTATCTGAGCTCTCTTGGAAACATATACCTTTTTCAACATTAGTAGCTGTGTAGAGAGCAAGATCAGGTGTAAGACAAAGCAGAGCAACAGAGACAAACGAAAAGGAACAGAAGACTAGAAGCTTAGAGTCCGCAAACAGGAGGAAGGTCCTCAAGAGATGGAGTAACTCAGCAGCTTCCATAATGTCAGCACAGAGACAATTATGACGGTGATGCAGGACCGGGCAGCGTTTCAGTCTGTTGTGCATAGGGTCGCTGTGGCTCAGAACTGACTTGATGGTACGTAAAGACAACAACATACAACCTCTCACTCAGAAGTATGTTACAAATGAAACCAGAATATACAATCAGCAACAACTGTAAGATAGGCATCTTAGTCTCATTCAGGTGCCTTCAAAGGGGGGTTGAGGGTTAAGAAGCAATTAAAGCTCTGGCTTTTAGGGGTATCTGCTAGGTTCATAAATTTAGAGCAGAATGTCAGCTCAGAAGGTCATAGTGGCTGCTTTGGAGGATTCTAAGTGAGTATATGCTTGACGGATTTTCCTGAAGGACATTGAATGATCCCAGAGATTTATTAAGGAGATGATTTAAGAAACTAGAAAACTGCATCGGTGAGCAAAAAGCCACTAAAGTTGAGCTGAGGAATTAGATTCAATAATTATAAACTGCTCAGTCTTCATGGGTAGCAAAGGGCTTACCTATGAGAATTTCATGGAGAATTTTACCCGACCTACCCCACAGTCCAAATCTTGCCCGTTCAGACTTTTGTTCTCCAAACTCAAAGAATTTTAAAAGGAACGTGACTTAAGTCCTTTGAGAATATATGCTAAAGCCATTGTTTTGATATGGTGTAAATGGAAGAATGCAGAATTCTTAGGAGAAGGGTTAGAGGGATGAAAACAACATCTGCAGAAGTATACAAACCTAGAGGGAGAATATGTGGAGAAAAAAAATACTTGACATTTTGGTTTTATTAAGGTTTCTGTAAACCTGCATCAACACTTTTTGATTCACTCTAGTATTTCTTTCTTGGTACAATTAGTGTGCAATTAACTTCTCCAATAGGAAATTACTCACGTCAAAAAGCAGTTCTACCTATCTAAGCCCTCAGGGAGCAGTGATGCTAAATGGTGGACTGTGAACCCAAAGTCAAGGAATGGTTGAAACCCACTAGCAGCTCATGAGAGAAAGAGGAGGCTGCTCCTGTGATGACTTACAGTCTCAGAAACGCTAAGGAGTCCTCCTCTGTCCTCTAGAAGCACTGTGAGTTGGCCTTGAATCGGTGCCAGGAGTTTACGTTTACTTAGCTATGACCACGAAACAAGCAGCTCCACAAAGGGAACTCCACTCACAAAACACCTCTGGCTTTACGGTGATGTAAGAGAGTAATGGAAACAAACCCAATGGCATTAAGTAGATACCGAGTCCGATTGAGCCCACCCGCTACAACGGGCTCCCAAGGTCCACATCTGGATGGCAGTAGCTTGCCGAGTCTTTCTCCCACAGAACAAGCAGTTGGGTTTGAGCCCACTGACCTGTTAGCTAGCCCAGTGTTTAAACACCGCGTGACCAGAACTCCTCTACTATAAGAGAATTCAGAGTTCATGGTCATCAGCTCATAATGGTCCTTAAGGAAGGTGAACAAAAACAGTGTTCAGGGCCATCTACTCTGCCCACAGACTTTCTCTCCAGCCTCTCCTGGGGATTTGTTTGGAAAACTCTTTCGAAGGACATCACTGCACATTTTATTTTCTCTTGGTCCCTTGCTTACTGAGCTCCTTGAATCTGCTTCAATCTCTGTCCCCCTCTTCTTCTTCATACTTCTTCCCTTTACATTTGGTTTTACTCTCTGCTACCTACAAAACATAGAACCTTCTACTTTCTTCCTTACTCACCAGGCTATTACATCCCTAGGTGTCCCCAACACACACACTTTAAGAAATCCTGAGGCACATGCCAGGAATGTGTCTGCTGCCCATGTGAGACAGGCTCTGATGCCATTTTCAAGGCTATGGGGAGGGCAGAGGCATGGGGTGTGACTTTTGTGTACTCTACTGCTGGCCTGGCTCCTATTTTTATGGTGAGGTTGCGCTGGGCATCCAGGTAGGGAACTAATCCAGTTTCTTTTCATTCCTTCACTCAAGAGCGAGCAAGACTCCATAATAATCTCCCCTCTCACCATTGCCAGTTCCCCCTCACCTCCAAACTGTCCATCATCTATGGAACACAGCATGGCTAGCTCCCCTCTTTTCCTGCATCCCAGTCTGAGTACTTGTCTGACTCCCTAAACTTGACCTGGATGCCTACAGGGACATTGTCAAGTTTCTTCTGTTTTCGGACATGAGCAGAGTTTACACAAGCTGGATTTGTTCCCTGGCTGGAACTGCTACCCCCTTTCACTGGCCCTCCCTTTATCTCTGATTCCAAAAAAGGCGCGCAGCTTGTTACATAATTGGATGTTCCCAGCACAGAAGCAGACTTAGGAGGTCAAGCACGCATGCGTGCAAGGCTTCCTTTGACTTAACAATACCTTTTTTGGGCATATAACTTCTCGGCAGTTCCCCTCCCCCCACTCCCTGCACAGCATCAACAATCAAGAGAGATTTATGGAGTTTGGCTCAGATCAGAACTCTTCCAACCTTGGTTTAAAAAGAGAGGTCATGAGGTTGCATCTACTCTTTTTTTCTTGCAGACTAGGGGGAGAGCTTACGATTTGGCAGGCTTCCCCAGAGTCCACAGCAGTGATGTATATAGATCCTTTAAGAGAGCACAGAGAGTAAACGAATCTGGAAGGAGAAGAAATGGGCTTATCTGGCTACGGAGAATACTGCTGGAGGTTAGAAAGCGAGGGAATGTTTACAAGAGACTTTCTAGATGTAGGTAGCAGCCCCATGCCAGAGGCCCAAACCAACGGCAATGCGTTCAAGATGACCAGAGGCCGCAGGTGGGGCGATGCATTCAAGAGAGGCCGTGGTAGTCACCTGTGGCTGAGCCAGCCCAGCATTTACAGCAAGAGAATTTCAACATCCTGCTGTAGGGCTCAGATGCCTAAGGAGTCAGAGAAAGAACCAAGATGCCGCCTCCTGGGCACCAGTCCTGGGGGACAGATTCAGGGAGTTCAACTGGGAGCCGGGCTGAGACCTCATCTCATACTGCTCGTGGTGGGAGGTGGGTGGAGGGGGTTTCACTTTGGGGCCAGACCATGTGTTCAGCTTGGTTTGTTTAAACTGTGTAGCACTGTGAAACCTCTTAATAAAAATAAGGAGAGCAAAGAACGTGAACTGACTTTAAGATGCCGAGGTGCTCTGCATGTTGTATCCGTGTGAGTGTAATTTAGAAAATGCTCCCTGGGGACTGTTTACCACTCTGCATTACAGGCTTCTTGTTTGGAGGTGGGGCTACGTGTGTTGGCTTTTCTTTCTCAAAATCAAAGGGTGGAAGATTGAGGCTAAAAGTCATTTAAGAAACAAAACAAAACAAAACAAAACACCAAACCAAGGAATCCTGGTGACATAGCTTAGTGTTTAATACTGCAAACTCTGAAAACCAGATGGACGTGAGTGCAAATTCTGCCCAACATACTTAATAGCGCTGGGTTCTTGATTACAAATCAAAATACTTGGTAAGCCTCTGTGTGCTCATCTTTGGAAAAGGCTTCTAATTACTCCTTTGGAGAGGATTAAATGATGCAAGATGTTTGCTCTGTTTGGGCACTGTGACTGCACAAAGTAAATTCTCAGTAACATTTTCTGGAGCGTCATCATAAGTGACTTGTACTTAGGGACCTGGTCACAGGACACAGTAAGCTGATAAGGTCACCACCTTCTACTCTCTCCATCCTGAAATAAGCCCAATCTTCCCCCCATTAACTAGGCACATGGGGACTCGCTGCTCGGAGACCATGGGCCACAGGTATCACATCCATGGAACCTCTGGAGGGGAAATTGTAATTCTTTTCCCTGGTGACTTCCTGTTCAGGAACACTGTGAACTCACTATCATGACATTTGAGAAGTCTAAGAATATCACTAAATGGGAGTAAGGCTTCATAGAGAAAGATGAAAGGCTTTCAACACGGAAGGATGAGATTCTTTCTTTTATTTTAGTCTGTGGAAGCTTAGGGTCAGGAGAGTACCAACCAGCTGTACTCCTATTTCCACAGCAGATAAAACCAAATGAGTGTAAGGATAATGTTAGACTAGACATAAGAACTCTCTGTCAGGTGGGACTAGGAGACTCTAGAATAACTGAAAGTTATCCTCATCTAGAATATCTATAAGGAGTGACTCTGTACACCAGCTATGAAGAGTTTTCAAAATGGTGACTGGCTGCAAAATCCTGTCCTTAAGCAATATTCACATTCGCTTTATTTTGATTCATTTGAACTCACCAAATACATTCAGAATTTCTCCTACTAAATAGAAATAGTTCTTCTCCATGGGAAATTTTTTAATCATTGGAAGGAAAAGAAGAGAAAGCCAATGGAAAGTCAGCTGTTAGTCCTTTCCCTGGTTTCTTTCACTGCCTGGGCTACACATGGGCCTTGCTGGTTCCTATTTACCAGGCAGCCAACTATCCTGCCAATTAGTGGCATCCTTCCAGTGGCTGCGTCAGGGAGTGGGGATGGAAGGATGAGGAGCAACAGGCTGGTTTCAACGCTTCCCATTAGGAACAGCAGCTTTCTGATTCCAACTTCACTTCCCATTAGGAACAGCAGCTTTCTGATTCCAACTTCGCTTCCCGCCCACATAACCAAGAACAGCAGTAATCTGGAAACAATTACTGACCATGTACTTCACCTGTGCTTGTCTCTGCTGGAAACCCACCAGGTTTCGCATGTCCTGATGGAAGAGACAGAGATGTTCTGGTTGCTGCTTTAACAAATGAGTCCACTGGCCCCTATAAGGGCTTACAAGCCCTTTATTATTTGGATAGCCTATTTTGTGGAGCTCAAGGAATAGGGAGGCTGGCAGCGGGCTGGAGGAGATGGGGATGGACTACAGCATCCTGAGGATGTAAAGTTGGCCCTTTTTATGTGGGGCCACCTGCTAGAGGATTAAAAAATAGAAAGTACCGTTTGTCCTTTTATTAAGAAAAAATAGGAAGACCTGGTGAGATAGACAGTATTTACTATTCCTGTTTTACAGATGAGGAAATCAAGGTTCTGAGAGGCTAAATACAACATTATAGTGGTATCTTATAGCTATATGATCACTGGCAAGGCCCTGAATGTTATACTTATCTTAATTAAACTATGTAATACATGAAATGGGGACCCTGCTTTGTTCACCGCTGAGTTCTTAATTACACAAACACATGTATGTGTGGATTCATAAAATTTATTCATTTTTCATTCATTTAAATATATATCTATAAAGCTAGGCCTGGATGAATCTACAATTTTGAACTGAATGTTTTAAAGCAAAGGCAGATGAGTGCTCCAAAGCAGCCTAACTAAGCCCAGAGAGTCGGCACACTAGAGAATAACTTCTTAAAATCCCATCCCGCAACTTTACTCTTCGCTCCTCCCGGAGCACAAGAATTTCTAACCCTTGTCCACTGAGTTAATATAACTTGGTTCGAATTCTCACAGCCTGAAATTCCCTAGTATTAAAAACTCCCTGCTTTAGATCTCCAAGAATCTATAGGACATTTCACTTCTGTATTTGGGGAATTTCTCTAATTCCCTAAACAAATGTTTCACCTTTTCTATGTTTTCGCCTAGTCTACATTTTCAAATTTCCATTTCTTTTATATATTATCTCAATATCCCCCTGCCCCTAATCTCTCTTTTCCAGACTCATCAACATCTCCCTTCTCTTCCTGGATAGTTTCTTATGTCCTAAAATAAATTCATCATGTAAATGGCACTGAAGAGCAGAAGACAAGTGATTTTCACAAATGAGGTAGTTTAAGGGTGTTCCCATTTTTGAAAGGGCTAAGAAGAACAGCTAAGGGAAGTCAGTAGAGAAAAAGAGAAATATAGACCTAGCTAGCAATATTCAAATACATATAAATAAAACATGAGAATACTATATTTTCAAATGTAAGCATATTAAGAAGGGAAATGTTTATTCCTTTATCAGATATTTTATCTATTCTGCTCCAGGACTAGTACAAGTTGCTGGAGCTATAAGCCAGCTCAGACTGTTAAAAATGTTGTAGTCTAGGCAGGGTTTTTCAACATTGGTCCCACTAACATTTTGGGGGGGCATTTCATTATTTTTGGGAGGCAGGAGCTGTCCTATGCATTATAGAATACTCAGAAAGACCTTGGGAGTATCAAGGAGGAAACGGGGTAGAGGATGCCATAAAAGGTTTCACAAAATAAATGACATTTGGCACTCAGTTCTTCAAAGATGCACAACAGCAGAGCAAGAAGGCAGAAAGGGATAATGAGGGACAAAGGGAAAGTGTAGAAGAAAATGGGCAGAGAAGGGCCATTCAAGCATAAACAAAAGGCTGAGCCTTCAGAGGCATGGAGAAAGAGGGATCAAAGAAAAGTCAAATAAGAACACAAAAGTCAAAATGCAACTTCCAGTATGTCTCACTGGAATTTAGAAAACATCTCAAGCCCAGATTCGAGGCATTGAACACTCGTGACCCAACTGAGTGAGCTATGGAATGCCATCAAGAACATCGCCCAGGAAGAAAGCAACAGATCATTAAAAAGACAAGAAAGAAAAAAGTGAATGGCAGAAGAGAGACTCTGACACTTGCCCTTGATCTTAGGAGTAGCTACAGCACATGGAAGAAATGATGAAATAAAAGAGTTGAACAGAAATTTTCAAAAGACAGCTTATAATGAAAAGTGTAAAGAGCCAGAGTTAGAAAACAAAAAGGAAGAACACATTCAGCATATCTCAATCTGAAAGAGTAGAGGAAAGAAAGAAAAAAAAAAAAACTTTGGGTTGCAATCTTGAAAGATCCCAAAGGCAAAATATTGAATGATCCTGGAAATATTACATGGCAGAAGGAATACAGAGTCACTGTATCAAAAAGAATTGGTTGACATTCAATCATTTGAAGAGTTAGCATATGACCAAGGACCAGTGGTACTGAAGGAAGACGTCTATGCTGCACTGAAGGTAGTAGCAAGAATTATGCTCCAGGAATTGATGGGGAACCAGCTGGAAATGTTTTAATAAGCTGATGAAGTACTGGGAGCAGGCAATTGTCGAAGTCAAGAAATTGAGAAGACAGCTAATGGGCCAACCAACTGGAACAAAGTCATATTTGTGCCCATTTCAAAGAAAAGTGACTGAAATAATGTGGAAATTACCTAACATTGTCATAAATATCACATGCATGTAAAATTTTGCTGACAATAATTTTAAAGATGGCTGTAGCAGTACATGGACAGAGAGCTGCCTGAAAGTCCAGCTGCCTTCAGAAGACAAAGTGGCATGAGAGACATCAGTGCTAACAGCAGCAGATGGATCTCAGCTGAAAGCAGAGAAGATGAGAAAAATGTCTACATGTGTTTTATTGACTATGCAACAGCATTATGATTTGAGTGTTAACCTGAGTCACATAGCTGCTAGTGGACCAGGTCAGGATTTAATGTCGGATTTGGGGTTCTGCCCCAATAGCACATAAAAGAGAGATCATGGAAATTCCCAAGCTGAAGCATGCTGTGTTTGTCTGGTGCAAAGATCTTTCCAGACTCCTTCAGTCAAGTGAAGCTTGTATATGGTCCATGGTCAAGAAGGCAGCAGCTAAGACTCCATCTATTTAGAGAGCTT
>PVJH01010969.1:40618-71184 GCA_004026705.1 Nesogale talazaci
ACAGAGAGGTTCTCTCCCCTCCTGGTCCCGGGTTTTCTGGACTCTACAACTTCGCTTTCTAGTGCAGAGTTTAGTATATATGCAGTTGTGCACTAACTTGAGACTCTCACGTGAAGGAGAACTCAGCAGTCTTACCTCTCAATTAGGGTTCCAAAGATCAGATGAAGAACTTTCTGCATGTTTTCAGTGCACAGCCATCTCCACTGTTCCATGAGCAGCAAGAGGAGCAGATTCAGGGCTGTATCAGCTAACTCTGTTTCTTTGCCTGATGAGAAAGCGTTCAAAGGGCATCATAAGCAACAGATGAGAGGCACACTTGAGAAATGCATTTCAGTCACACTGGGTCTTTTCCACCTTCATAGTGAACATCCTGCACTTTTGTAGCCCCTCTCCACTCGCATCAAGAGAAACTACTTTATCTCCAGAAGATCTAGTGCTGGGCTCAGGACCTCTTTTCTTCATGTTCCAGATACTCTGTCCCCTGGCATTTTTAAATTTTATGTTCTAAAAAAGATTTTGCATATAATTATTTTTGCCTTACTAGCTTCTTCATTTCTCCAGGATACAGACCACATATTGTTCCAGATGAGTTCTCACTGCTGACTAACTGAAATTGGCAAAACTAAGTCTCTTCCACCCTTCCATTCCACTCACTCCCACAACGCTCATAGAAATATGGGGAGCAGATTTGGGGGAATAGTTGGACTTTGTTCTCTGGCAAAAGCTTGCTTTGAACATTTCTCCATTACACAGAACTGAAAGATTCAAGAGAGTGCAGGGTGATGTGAAGATAACATGTGGTTCTAGGAAGAACACGACACCTCTGGTAAATGCCATGACAATTAATGACATTGTTCCTGTTGAGAACGGGAAAGGCCACAGTGAGCTCACGCCCAGGCCGAGCTGCACTCTTCTGGACAGATGTGCCCCTTTTATGGGTAGAGCCGTCTGTTCTCTCTCCATGTCCATGGATCCCTAGTCATCCCTGTGTTTCCCGGGAAACTTCCATGAGAGGACATAATGTTCTAGAACAGTAGTTCTCACTCTTTCTAATGCTGTGACTCTTTAATACAGTGCCTCATATTGTGGTGCCGCCCACCCCCAACCATAACATGATTTTCATTGTTACTTCATAACTGTCATTTTGCTACTGTTATGAATCAGGTGACCCCTGTGAAAGGGTTGTTCGACCCCCAAAGGGGTCATGGCCCCCAGGTTGAGAAACGCTGTTCTATGATGAATCCTCAGCTATCTGCTGCTATTACTATGGTAAATATTGAAATGAACCATCAATAATAATCTTGGTAATCTAAGGCAAGTGAGTACTCTCTGGGTCAACCCTGTCCAACTTTTTTCCCTTAAGGGTTCTTTAGAAAATGAACGACTTGAGGATCGATCAAGTAGATGGAAATATTTCTCACCTTTTCATCTATCTTATACGATTTTTTTCCTATGCTGTGTCTTAAGGAGAAGACAGCTATCTGATGCTTGCTTCATAGCCGTCATTTGCTGGGATATGAAGCCATCAATTTGCTTCATTGTTCCCTTTGCTCCTAGATGGGATATACGATTTCTTCCGAAATAGCAGCGTCCTGAGTCTTAAGTTAGCCTCAATTCTACTATGAGGGGGTTTCAAAATATTCATGGAATAGCAGAATTAAGAAATGATGGGGTTTTATTCTGTGGACCTTTTAGAACAAGCCCTCTCAAAGTTTTCTTAGGTCTAGCATTTGTTTGACGTATATCCACGCTGCCCCTGTGGGTTTCTAGAAATCATTACGGGAGCAAGACTCCTCCTTCTTCTTCCCTGGAGCATCTGGTGGGCTCACACTGCTGCCCGTGTGGTTAGCAGTTCAGTAAGTAACTCTCCATCACTTACAAGTCCGAATTCAATCAACAGCAGTTGAGGTTTTTTTTCTGGTTGGTTAGGATTTGCCTATAGCTGCCACCATGTGGTGACAATGAGGCATGGCAGTTCTCTGGAAGAAAATGGTTGTCTTTCATATGAACATTTTAAACTTTTGAAACTATCCAGGGTGGGCAGAAAACACAAATGACTCCTTTGGAGATATGAAGTCCAAAGTTGATTTTACTTAGAATTATTTGATTTTACCCATCCCACCTTGCTTAGAATTTCTTGTTGTTCCTGGCATTTTCATGCTACTTCATGAACCTAACCAGTGATGTGAAGGGGTTAGAACCCTATTTTCCATGCAGTTTAATTGAAATCCATAGAAGAGCAATCAGGTAATTTTTCCCCATGGCAAATCAACAACGTTTTCTTCTCATAATTCAGGAAACATACTCAGGGTTCCCATATTTTCCCTCTGCACAATATATTAGAACTTTCAGGGGAAGTTACTCATCTGCCTTGTCTCCGATGCTTATGAGACAAGAGTGGCAACCTCCTTGCTATACCTTGAGCAATTAGATGAAATCATTTACTGTGACAACCAACCAAGAAGAAGGAAGAAATTGAGAAAATAGATCCATTCCCCTTTGGACATGTGGCATTTGGTGGCTACAGTTGTATGAGGAGGTTTCCAAAAATTCAGGGGAAATAGAATTTTCCCATGAACTCTTTAAAGCCATCTCATCTATCCAAGGAAGCTTTCTAGTAGCTGGAAGAATCTATATAGATATCATCAGTTCATGTGTCAAAGCCAGTGTATGGGAAAAATGACCCAAGAAGTGTAACAGAGAACCAAGGGGAGTGGGGGAGGGGAATGAGGGACAGGGTACTGTGGCAGTCATGTGCTTATGTTAATTTTATAATTGAAATGTAGGGGTGGAGTCTGGCCTGTTAATCAGGAGAAAGCCATCAAGTAGCTGATGGGCATGGCTTTCTCCTGAGACTCCTGGGAAATCTCGCGGTATTTCCCTCGTGAAGATGAGAAGCTACCTTCCCCAGTTGTTGGGAGTTAGTCTCAGAGACAATGAATCACGGACAAGACAAGGTGGCAGCTTCTGAGAATCTGGAGGAGCCGGCGGAGAGACCACACAGCTTTGCCCTGATGGAGCCAGACCTGGGGCGGCCACATGGAGACCTCTGCCAGCGATGAGTTGCTTCTGTTGTTGATGGACCCACAGCCCTGGAGGCGAGGTGCCCTGTCAGCACCGGGATTCTGTACCCACTGACCTGTGACTTCATGAGTCGGAAGAAGACTTTATAAACTGATTTCAGGCATATGGGTTAATACTGAACTTATGACTTTGAACTGGACTGGGCTGGGATGCTTTCTCCATGTCCCATTCCTTTTGTACATAAACCTTTTCCTTAAACCTATATGCGTGTCTCTGAAATTTGTTCCTCTAGTCTACCCGGACTAACTCAGGTACCAAGGCTCAGGTAGAATAACAAGTAGAAAGAAAATGTTTCGAAAAGGATGATGGCAACAAATGTAGAAATGTGCTTGACATGATCGAAGTATGGATTGTGATAAGAGTTGGATGAGCCCCCAATTAAATGGTTAAAAAAAAGAGAAAGAGAGCGAAAGCCAAATCAAAGTTCTGGCAGGTTTCTCAGAAGTCAGAAAAGGAGACTAGCAAGAGGTATTAAAGCCAGTCTGGGATGTGGCATCACAGACACCAAGGAGGAGAATGTCTAATAAAAAGAAAGCAGTCCTAAGATATGCCAGAGAATACCAAAAATAACTGAAGCAAGAGAAGATATTACAAGTATGGATCTATCTCATTGAAATGACAACTTCTTGAGCCCACGTTCTCTTCTCGTCTGCAAGACTCAGCTCTTGCAGCTGTGTCCATTTTTGGATCTCAGTACCCAACATAATATTGCAAACACTGGGGTCAACATAGGGCTTGCTTTGCTGAACACAACTAAAACCACTTCCTAGTCCCTTGTCCATGGAAGCTGAGACTTTGTCACTTACCTGGATCGCTATTGCTGAGGTCATGGACCGGCACAGTTATGTCTGATAAGCAACCGTCCACACATTCCTTAGGATCTTTTCCTGGAGTTTCCTCCGGCTGCATTTCTAATAACTTGCTCTGTTTATCAAGAAAGGATTCCATTCCAGATAGGGATAGGATCTCCGCATCCTGAAAGAAAAAGCCAATCACATAATGAACATAAAATGTTGGAAAGCAAATGCAGCCTTCTGGGCTACTTGCTCTGATCTTTTTCAAATGATGGGCATAGAACTATGGGGTCTTCAATGACACGTTCTTTTCAAACTAATAGATCCTGTGATTACCTAGGGTGGTCTTTATTCTTTTCTTTTGGGTGGGGGGGCATCACTGCCCTCTGGTGGTCATGGGAGCTACCCAGTGCTACTCCTGAGAGCCGCTGCTGGATTTGAACCTCCAAGCCCACGGGTCGCGGTCCCGCAATCAACCACTTACGGCACCGGGGCTCAGCCCCCAGTCTTTATTCTTTGAGTTGCAAGTAAAATGAGTTTGCCTTTGGACTATCATTTGGAGCAAACACTTCCTGGGTTGCTATTTTCCTAAATTTCTTCCTTCTTCTTGAATGGTTGTCACAGTAAATGATATCCTCTTACTACACCTGGTGGTGTAGCAGGTTATGCATTGGCCTGCTAACCTCCAGGTCAGCAGTTCAAAGCCACGAGCCACTCTGCAGAAGACAGATGAAGCTTTCTGTCCTTGCAAAGAGTTACAGCCTGGGAAATCCAATAGGGCAGCTCTACCCCGCTCTCTCGGGTCACTATGTGTAGGAATGAACTCAGGGGCAGTGAGTTATGCTCACCTCAACGCAGCGTTCTCTGTCATCTGTCATCTACTATGCCAATGCCCTGCTCTCGGAAGACATTCGACCAGGTTGCCAAACCCACACAGCTCTTTACCCTCAGGCATAGAAATTAGAAAGCTACATGCTGGTAACAGAGGCATTTCTGACTAGAGAGACTATTTAAAGGGCCTACAGGGACCAGATCAACACCCAAATGAGTAATTCCAGAAGCTCTCTCGGTTTTGGTTCTTACCATATTGCCTTCACGGAGACAATAGAGGACCTTATCTTGAACTTCAGTGACGTTGAAGGTGGGTGCAATTTTACTGGAGGAAAACCTCAATCTGGACCTATTGCAGAAACAATGATCAGGAATGGCGTGCGTTTCATGGTCTTGGCCCTTGTAGGAAGGACTGATGAGCATTAATAAAACTGGGACACCCAAACTCATTTTTAAGAACTTACTGTGGCAAGATTTGCCAGGCAACATTACCGTTCTTCCTGTCTACACAGTACATTTTAGGAAGGACAAAATAGGCTAAAGAAGTAACATGGATTCATTTATACCAAATGTTTGCTTTTCTTTGTCTCCTTGCTTTGTTCCCAACTCCAATATTCCTCTTGTGTTTCCCATGAAGCCAGAGAAAGGATTAAGTAATAACTTCAATATTTGAAGGAGAGAGCAACATATAAAGATAGGCATTTTGGTCAATTTTGAAAGACAGGCCTATAAGGAAAAACTAAGAGCTTCTGGTTATTATTATTGCTGGTCCAAGAAACATGAACAGAAATACAGACAGACACACAAATCCATGCTTCTCTTCCCCTCTTCACAATGGTCTAGATCAACCTGTGGGTCGCGGCCCCTTTGGGATTGAACGACCCTATCACAGGGGTCGCCTGATTCATAAGAGTAGCAAAATTATAGTTATGAAGTAGCAACAAAAATAATTTTATGGTCGGGGGGGGGGGTGTCACCACAAGATGAGGCACTGTATTAAAGGGACACAGCCTTAGGGAGGCTGAGAACCACTGGTCTAGATGTTGATGGAGATTGCAGTGAGAGCAATTGTAAGGCCCTTCCATGTGCTGACATTAAATATGTAGGGCCCTAGTGTAGGACAAAGGAACAGCCCTCAATTGGCTTTGAAAATAGGTGCTGAAGGTCCCATTTCCAGCCTTAAGAAATCCCTGGTTATTTAGTTCCCACAGGCAAGAGAAAGCATTCAGTTGTGCTGTCTATGCAGTATCTGAGACTCCTCTGGGCATGCGATGCAGCAATGTGAGTCTGGTTTGTATAAAAACTGGTACGTAGGCTTCACCTCCTCCTCTAGGGCTTGAAGGTGGGAAGAGGCTTTGATTGAAAATTGGGGGATCAACCTAAGATTTAAGGAATATTCCTTGGATAACTGAAGGGCTTCTCACTTGTTAGCCTTCTTGCCTTCTGTTTGAGGCTTGCTTTCTGTCTCAGCCTCACTTAGTTCTTCTGTGGGACTCTGGGGCTCTGAGCGAGGAAATGCAGTCTTCAAGGTATCCATGATCGCACTCACAACCATCTGCAGAGGCCAGAGGTGCAGGTCAGTAAAGCTACTTCCAGACACTGAAAAAGCAAGTTGCTGCACAATGCTTTATGCATCTGGAGACATCAACAACCTAGCTATCTAGCATTGTCTTCTCCACCAGAACAGTCACTATGCCAGCTAATGGCTTAGTGGTAACTAGTCCCTTTTTACTATCGCCATAATAATCTTCCTCACAGAGCAAGACAAATCTTGTCATGGGAAGAAAAGTTATGAGGAATAGTGAGATAAATGAAATGAATAAATGGATGGATGGATGAATAGACAGACAGTTTGCCAGACTGGAGAAATACATGTCATTTTTCTATTTTATAAAAGAGTAGCTATTTTGTTTTTAAGTTAACTTCTTCAGCAAACAAGAATAAGTAACATAGTACCCATAAAGACAGTAGAGTGAAGATTACCAAAAATAAGCAACATAGTCCAGCAGAATAGGATGGTAAGTGAAAAAAATATGGCTAAAATAACACAGATCTAGTCTATGGCCATACCACCCTGAATGTGCCCAATCTCATATAAAATAACACAAATATTTAATAAATAAAAATATCAAAATGTTAGTTTGCTTCCCAGCATGTCCTCCAAGTAGGCCTATATACTTCTGAAGGCAGTATTTCTCTCTAACTTTTCCCTGAAGAATTCGGTATTCAACTGACACTATGTCAAAACTTGGCACTTCAGGTAGTGTTGACTAACCAAGGGACAAAGGAACAACAAGTGATCCAAAATCAGTGACAAGCAGGGTGTGAGAGGTCTAGAAGGGATTGATCAAGGGAAATGTAACGGAAAGAAATTACTGAAACCTAAATGAAGGCTGAGCATGATAGTGGGAGAGAAAAGTAAAAGGAAATAGAGAACTAAGAGGCAAAGGGCATTTATAGAGGTCTAAATACAGGCATGCACATAGGCAAATAGATTTATAGATGATGGGGAAATAGATCTATGTATATTTTTTATAGGTTTAGTATTAAGGTAGCAAATGAACATTGGGCATCCACTCAAGTGCTTCCTCAGAGAACATTTTATTGTATTAAATTGGCATTCCTTGATGCTCACCTTCCCCATACGATCGCTGAAGACAAAGCGGGTACATAAGCAAATTTGGTGAAGAAAGCTGATAGTACCTGACTATCTAGGGTCTTTGGGGAAAAAAGAGACCACCTAGCTCAGAAGCAACAAAGCCCACATGGATAAAGCACACCAACCTATGTGACCACAAGTTGTTGAAGGGATCAGGTATTAGACATCAAAAACCAAAAATCCTATCATTGTAAATGAGGGGGAGAAGGGGAGTGCAGATTGGGGACCCAAAGCCCATCTGCAGGCAACTGGACATCCCCTTACAGAAGAGTCGTGGTGAGGAGATGAGCTAGTCAGGGTGCAGTATAGCAATGATCAAGCATACAACTTTTCTCTAGTTCTTCAATGCTTCCTTCCCTTTCCCCAATACTATCATGATTCCAATTCTACCTTACAAATCCGGCTAGACAAGAGAATGTACACTGGTACAGAAACTGAAAACACAAGGAATTCAGGACAGATGACCCTTTCAGGACCAGTGGTGAGAGTGGCAATACAGGAGGGTGGAGGGAACATGGGGTAGAAAGAGGAAACTGTTTATAAGGATCTACATATAACTTCTTCCCTGGGGGACAGACAAGAAAGTGGAAGAAGGGAGACATCGGACAGTGTGAGATATCACAAAATAATAATGACTTATAAATTATCAAGGGTTCATGGGAGGAGGGGGAAAATGAGGAACTGATATCGACGGCTTAAGTAGAAAGCAAATATTTTGAGAACAACGGCAACCAATGTACAAAGCTGCTTGAAATACATGGATTCGTGTTTGGAGTGTGATAAGAATTGTATGAGTCACCAATAAAAATGATTGAAAAAACAAAACAAAACACGGTGGTTCAAATCATGTTCCTTTTAAATGTTATTTGAGTTCAGGGAACAAAAAAAAGTCTGATGGGGAAAGATCAGGTCTCTAGGGTAGGTCAGGCTTCCCAATTAAGTATTCATAGGCCAGCCCTTAATACTTCAGAAGAGTGAGCAGGTGCTGTATATTCTAATAGACAGTTGTGAGTACTATTAGGCTTTCCAGCACATAACACAAATGGCCTCTTCCTACCACCTGCAGAGGTTCTGAGACATCCTGTTAGAGACAGTCCTCTACACATTTCTTTTCTAGCAGAGAATCACTACACCAATCTAAAACATTCTTAGTTTCTTGTTCTTGGATTCTCTTTCCTGGGTGACCAATTGTGAAAGGTATCTTCACTTCCAAAAGAAACTTTCTGTCCCTACCTCTCTATTGAGGTGCAAATTTAACCTTACGTGTCTCCAGTAGACTATCATGGAATTCTCATGAGATACCATGTGTATACATATAGTATCAAGGTATTGTTTCCTAACAGTTGCTCACTGTCCTTTACCATTCTGCCAGTAGTCAATAACAGGTCTTGAAAATTCTAGTGCAGATTCTGCTGATTCCCCTGTGTTGCCTCTCCAAAACCTTCAACCCCTCATCTCCTTTTTTTGGAATGGACACCGTATTGCTTCCAATCTGCCGAAAAAACTTTAACTTCAGAGACAAATTAAGCCTGAGAATACGAGTCTTGTTGGTACCTTGTCTATTCTGGAGACCATGAAAGGTTTCTTGACAAAGGCAATACGAGCATCTGTATTGAGAGCGAGGAACTCCTGCATCTCCTCACTGTTGGCAATCTCAGGAATAGCACAGAGTTGCTGCAAAAGTAAGAGTCAAGCAGATTTTAAAGAGAAACCTGGCAGTCTGGTTGTGGGAAGACGGATAGCAGAGCTGAAGGAGGACGCTGACCTTTAAGAATGACTCCAGGAGGCTCTTGCGTGCTTCCACCCGGTCACTATCCATGTTTCCAAAGGGAAGATCTGGAAAGAGCTTTTTAGGGCCCTTCACATCTTTTTTAAAAAAGGGGAAAAAGAAAAGCTTCGTTATAACATTTACTGAGAGATTATCTGGTATAATACATCATCTCTGAGTGACCTAATTCCTCTTCTGTGAACTATGAATAATGACACTTCACAAGCTGTTAGATGAGGAATAAATGAACTAGTACCACATAGAAAGGGCTTAGAAGGGAGCGTGGGATATATGTTTTAGCTTGGTTTAATATTATTACCATTAAGAAGTAAAATGCAGATCAGAAATCCAGAATACTAAGAGGCTTAAAAAAATCATGGGAAAATGCCATTATTTTTTAAATCCATTTCCTCCTAAACTTTTGAAGCAGCCTCCCATGTGCCCCCAAGCCCTGCACTGCCATCAAGGTGATGACAACTCCGGGGGGACGGGGTAGAACTGCTCCACACAGGCAGGAAAGGGTCACGCAGGCCCAGCCTTCCCCTGTGGAACAGCTGGTGGGTTTGTCCCTTGACCTTGTAATTACAAACTAACAACACGGGTTGTGTTGTACTACACGGGTGCCTTCATTTATGCCGAACTGTGTTAAAATGTTTATTGTCAGCATTAAAAATAAATAAATGAAGCAGCCAATTTCTAGCTTATTTTTAGTTTAGTTTTATCACATTTTCTTATTCTCCCTGTACCCCAGAGGTACTCAACAGCAGACATAAAGTAATAATAATAATAAGTCTGGCTGTGAAGGAGGCATAGATTTCTGGAGAATATTTTAGCATTTATATCACAATCTGTGCATCTGGAAAGTTCATGTGATGCTCCACAATACCTCGTGAGTACAGGTGGAGGTGTGGAAGTATCTTTCTTAAGCAAAGGATCGCTTTATACAAACATGGGATTACTATTACCCAGAGCTATGCCTCAAACTCTTGAAGCAAACAAGGCATCAACGTGTCCTCAGTAATGTATTTTCCCTCCTCCATCCTTTCCCACAAACCAATCTTCCCCACCCCCCTGTTCTGAGGCCAGGGTGGTCAACTGTGGAAAGAAAGCGGGCAACCCAGGATTGGGGAAATTCCTAACTTTTGATGAACTTTCGAAGATCTGGTTTCTCTTCCAGTCGGGTCTGCAGATTCAAGAACTCCCGGTACCGGCGATTCACAGTGTGGTAGGCCAACTGATTTAGACCACCGGTGGTCTCACCATCGAGGGATGTCTCATACTGTTGAATGAATGAGTTTGTTAACTGAATTAGACAGGTTTAGGCAATTTTCTACGCAGGCTTTACCACTACTTGCTCAATAACCACAGAGTATGAGTAAAGAAAGGGTAGCAGCGGGGGCACTGTTCCCATTCTGTTCGGGAAGCTATGAGGTACGATTGCTACCTTCAGCTGTATTGACTATCTGAAGTTCCAGTAGTGGCTGAATTAAGGAATGAGAGGCACTTTCTAATAGGCTAGGGGGCTTCAAACATTTTGTGGAAAAATTCCATGCTCTTTGAATTCCACTTTTGCATTTTGAAGCCCCTTCATACATGGGTCAGAAAGTTTCACTGCTTTCCCTTCCTACTGGTACCCCCAAGTCATATAAATATATATGACTATATTTCAAATCCTAAAGATACAGTTTAAGACAGAAGGCGTGACATCTATAAAACTATGATTGCCTCTTTTACCACTAAGTTATAGAGCTGGGCATTGTAAGAGGATAACCATTTGCTATTACACTGAATTATTCATAGTCTCTATTAGTTGTAGGAAGAACAAATAATCCCAAAACAACAGATGAACAAAAATTGCTTGTTTAGCTGCGGAGCTTTAAAAGGGCATGGGGCTTTGTTTTGCATTAGCAGACTAATCTTCCTAGTTGTTATTCTTAGGAGCAAAACATGATTATTTTTGCAAAGTATCTGTCCTCTGTATGACCATAGGAATTGAAGATGCTCTAAGAAGTAAACGTGTGCTGTATCCATAAACTTGAAGGGCTACAATGTGGGGAAAGATGATTTTATTACATGTCCCTGGAGGGTGAATGCCCTGAATAACACGAAAGCTACAACTCCACACAGGGGAAACATTTTGATAAGAAGTTCAAAGACATGATAAAACCTGTGGAACTACTCAAGTGATCATTCTTATTACAAGTAGGTTACAGCTGTTTGGTGTGGTGTGGTACACTATTACGGGCAAATTTCCTCCTTGTTGGCTGGACTTGTGATTGTAATTCTAGATCCAGAGAGAAATGATATGTATAAAGCAAATCCGAAGACTACGGAACACGAAAGACCTAGGGTTAGGAATACAAGTGGAATTCAGGATGGGGTTGTCAATAGCTGGAATTAGGATACTTTGTATAGAGTATTACGCTATTGAGGGACATCACTCACTATGGTTATGCTCACTTCCATCACAAAAACTACCAACACTATTACACTTGCTAAAAGTATAATACTATCAACATGCTAAAACAAAACTCTAAGCTGAGTCTCTCAAACTACACACACTGAGCTGTTGTGGGGTGGTATTTGGGGGTACATTTTTCACCTGGTGCTTTCCTAAAGCTAACTTGGAAATAATAGGAACAGGGGTCAAAAGTCAGCAACAACAAAGTAAATTTAAAAAGAATGAGGATGACTACGAAATTCTATCCATGAGCTTAATATTTTGCTGTTAGTGAAGGAAAAACATGTTTGGTTTCAGAGCTGGAATATGTCTTAAATGGAAGGCGACGACATGTGAAGACCCTGAATGAAGAAGAGCAATGCTAAGCAAGTGTCAACACTAAGCCAGTGCTTTGTGCCTAAACTAAGGCATCTGTACCTGTAAAATTTTACAGTGTGTTTGCAATGAATTTCATTCTTATTTGGTAATTGAACGTTACTTGTCAAAATGACATCCTCATTATCCAGCTATATTAAGCAGATAAAGAAAAAGGTTTTTCCCCCTTTTCAAGGACTAATATTGAATGGGAGTGCCCCACTAAGGCTTAGAAGCAGTGATGGTTGCCTTGTGAACATGAAACAGCCAATGAGAAAGCAAGTATAATCTAATTGATAACATCTTTACTAGAAATTCTTTCTCTAAAATTCTCCCTGGATAAACTTTCATCTTTTCAAAAACACTACTATCATTTAAACTTTGTGTTGAGGCAGTAAACTATTTATATATGTATATCCTAGAACAAAGGTCAGCAAACTGCAGCTCATGAGCCGTTTGCCTCTCTTTTGGGATACACATGTGGCTCTGAATTGAAGTGGAAAATGAAATGATCATACTTTCATATATAAAATCTCTAAAGGATACCATGCAGACATTGGTGATTTCACTTGCTTGAAAAAAATATTTGTACAGAAAAAAAAAAAAGAAAAATATATGTACGGCTCTTGAATCATGAGGGACAGGATGGCTTTTCTGGCTCGTTTGCCAACTCCTGTCCCAGAAGGTAATGCTTTCTTCATGTCTGAAGGGATTTAAGGAAAGACTTGGAAACTACCTGGAAGAAATGGTATGAAAGTGATTCAAAGAGTAGAAGCCTGGTTGGACGAGAACAGGAGTTGACTAAAACATTTATGGAGAGACTGTATTCAAATCACCTGGAAGGTACACACACACACACATCCTGAGACTCATCCCTAAAAATCTCATTCAGAGGATTTCAGACCCTGTCAGAATCGCTATATTTAAAAAGCAGCTAGAGATGTTGATGTGCAGGCAGGATTGGGAACCACTGAGGACTCCAATCATCAACATCCCAACCATTGGGGGGTAGCAGGATTATTGTGTATCGGATAAAAGCCTACACTGCCTTACGAATCAGCTTCAGATCATTTATGTACGGATGCTTGTGTGTGAAGGAAAGCAAACTCTGAGTAGTGTTTCTCCCTGGGAACTTCGGCTTCACTGCCTCCCCACCACCTGAATCCACTCCCAGCCTGTGGAGCACAGCCTGTTACCTTCACAGTGTAGAGTGTGTATGGGTGGAATCCAGTGCCACTGTGCTCTCGGGCAGTAATTGTGCCAGTGATTCGGAGGTTCTGGATGACAACGGGGGCATCTGGACTGCTGAGGGACTCAAAGCTGAAGGTGGCTGAGCCAAGAGAGTTGGGTGGAGAGGTGGAAAGCAGAACCTTTGGCAGATTCCTATTGAGGGGGCTCGCACCATCTGTGAAATCCTTCTCTAAGCAGGAGGGCCGTGAGAGGGATGTGACTTCTGACCCCGGTGGCAAAGCAGAAAGCGCAGCGACATTTCCTGGCTCTCCTGTCTGGTCTGCTGTGTCGATCTGGATCTGTGGGCAGGCTTTCAGCATGGAGGCCAGCAGGTTCGACTCTGTGTCTGTCCTTGGATCCTCTTCAGCATCTGCTCCGTCAACTCCCTCCAATCCCTCACTAGCCTTGGGCTCCAGAGTCTGGCTTCCCCTTAGGGCGCACAGGGCATCTCTGAGCTGGTCCGAAAGGAAGTTGCCTGGTGTCATGAGCATGATCGTTTCTTTGCCCAGTTCTGAGAGAGGAGACTCCATCTCTGAGTCTTCACATAAGAACAGGGGGCCTCGAGCATCCGGCTGCAGAAAATTAGTTGCACAGTTTCCCACCTTTCTTTCTTCTGGAATGCCACCCAAATCTCCCTCCATAGCTTCATGGCCTTCTTCAACCTCTGGGGTGGAGTCTGATGGTCCGTCTACTTCACTACAGTTGACGAGTGCTGGCACTGGTGCTGGAGAAGGCGCTCTTCCCTTGGGCAGACCCTCGACTTCCGCCATCAGTGGCAGAGTCGTGGGCACTGAGGTCTGTTCCAGGGTACTGGCTGGGCAGGTAAGTTGCGTCTTTTTTGCAGGATCATTTCTGGTCTTGGAAAAGATGCCTACGAGGACAAGGTGGATCCAGTCAGGATCAGAGAGTTTGCTGATCAGTGGTAGGATTACATTGCAAGTAATGAGTTCCACTACGATATGGCGTCCAGTCCGGGTTTCCAAATGCGGCTTAGGCACCAGTCCTTGAAGCAAGGCATCCACAATGCCGCGAGTACAGGTGATCTCCGTCCTGGGGCTCTGCATTGCAGGATGTGGGGGGGTTGTCTGGCAGTAAGCTTCCCAGAGCTGGGCGGGCTCAAGTGAACTCCCAGGCTTCCCTCCAGTGACCGATGCCTTTGCCTGGATATAGCTCTGCAGGTGACAACCACAGAGAGTCAGAATCCTCTGGGTAAGAGCATGACAATCCACCAGACCCATTCTCTTTCGGAGTTCCTGGGCCAACCCCTTCATGGCAGCCTCCATCTCTTCCTCAAAGGCTGGCTCCTGGCTCACTAAGCGATACCAGGACGACACAAAGTCGCGGATAATCATCTGGACAGTCCGGTGGATCTCCTCTTCCAGCTGCCTCTCTGCCTCGGGGCTTGGAGGGCTGATGGCGATGGGGATGAAACGTTCCAGGTGCAGCCGGCCTGTCGTGCCCACGATGGCGTTTGAGCCCAGCCATCCTCCCAGCGCCACTAGTAAGGCAGACAGAAGCCACAGAAGCCACACGTTGACCAGCAGGTGGATGATCAGAAGCCAGCCAAGCACAACCCCCAAAGTCATCAGCTTCCGGCCACACAACAGGTGACTGAGGCTGCTATTGGACCGACCCGGGGACCCCTGGCTCGGGGGCACAGTCTCTGCCATCGTGCCTGAAAGGCCCAGGTGGCTTCCCCCAGATGCGTGTCCTCCTTCGAGGACAGTAAGGAAGCTCCCGAGTTGGGCGAGGGGGCGTCTGGCTGTGTCCCGGAGGTGGGGGAAAACCTGGAGTGGGCTACAGAAAACCGGATCGGGCCCAAAAGGGCACGGCAAGGCTGGGTCAGCTGTTTACGTTTCCACTGGCGCCAGCATCTCCCCCAAACCAGACCCCTCCGCCGACGTTTTCGAGGAACACCGACGCCTTCCTAGCCCAGCCCGCGGGAGGGTGTGTCCGGGAGGCCTCCGAGAGGGCGGGGCAGGGGCCTTCGGGCGCCGCGACACTTACAGAGGCCCTCGGAACTGCGGGCGGGCGCCAGCGGAGTGTCCCGCACTCACGCGCCGTCCTTTCTGCCGGCCCTCGGCCCGCAGCCACCGCAGGCTCCGGCCGATGGGTCACCGCGCTCGGCATCCAGCGCTCCGGGCAGGGCCGCCGGCCTCCCGGCCCCCGGCGACATCTTCCGGGCCCACGTCACTGGGCAGGAGGCAGCGGCGGGAGCGGCGGCGGGCGGCGGAGAACTCTGCACAGCGCCCCCTGGAGGCCAAGAGGACGCGTGGCAGCTCGGAAGGCGCTGGGAGCGCGGTGTTCCCGAGTCCAGGACGTGGACGGCAGCCAAGGTGTGGTCAAAACGCCGGGGCTGGGCGCGCGTCGATGGCCCGTAGCTTCGGAGGATCAGCGCCTTCCGCGGACTGGAAAACGCCCTCTGGCTCTGCGTTAGTCGCTGACGTTTGCGAACACCTCTTAAGGTTAAGGGAAGCTCTTAATAACCCAGTTTATTTCACTCCTATGGGGGCAAATCTCCCCAGTTCGATCAATTTTCCCGTTCATCTTGTTTCCCTCAGAGGGCTGCCTATTAGCAGTGGCCAGCCTCTGATAAACTCACAGCAAGGGTTCAACAGACGGTTGTGCAGCGATAATTATTATTTATTATAATAACGATATCGAGATCATGACAGAGAAAGAAAAACAATAAGAGTCAGACATATATAACATCAGCGTAACATGCTCACCTCTGCCCGGTATGGTGGTCCGTGTGGAGAGGGAGAGCGAACATTAATTTTCCCCCTGTAAATCACCTTACAGGGGACACATCAGTTCTCTAGTCACCGGTCAGGACATGCGGCAAGCAGGGGCTGTCTCAAGGGCTATAAGATGATAATGGTTTAGGCATGCCCTATGACTAAGAGGAGAGGGATGTGATAAGGAAAAACTTCAGACTCCCCAGGGTAGGTGGACAGGTCTATATTGCATTGACAATGGCTCTTGAATCCCACCGACAGGCCTCGAGGGAAGCAGGTCATTATCCTAACTTGAGTTATGCAAAGCCCTCAGATAACTGGGAGCATCAGGGAGATTAGCTATCTTAGTCAGCCTCATCATGAGTCATACGAAGACCTCTTAATACTGCGAGCCTCAGTGAGCATAACTAACTTAACTAGCACACTAAATGTCGGTAAATCGCTTGCTTAATATATTGGAGTATATGTGTGGAAAAGTCCCGTCTTCATCCCACAGCTGCCCTCTCCCAATCCACAGCTCCCCTATCTTGTATCTAAGAACTGCAAATTGCAAGGCATCATTCAGCAATATGGAGATAATCACCAAATCAAATTTGTGATTTGGGGGCTACTTATCCAAGCAATCAAATACTTGGACCGTCTGCTATGTTAAGTTACTGTGATAAGCAATGGGGAGATAGACAGAGCATTCTTGCCCTCAAGGTCCTTGTCGCTAATTGTGGAGAAAGGATATATTTAATAATGCAATTCAGTGTGGGATAGTCTAAAGAACATAGAAAGATGACTACAGGTTATAATAATTCAGGGTGATCTTGTAACAAGGCACTTTTCAACAGCATCTTCAAGGTTGAGAGTTTCGTTCTATTCCCCTCTGTTTCTTCATTTTTCTCCCCAATTACTAAAGTGAAGCAGAGGTAGAGATGTTTTCAGATAATCCTCTAACATCTTTGCTTTGGAATGTATTTTGTTTCCAGTTTTAATGAACTTGCCTTTGAGTGTTCACAAAGCTAGAGCTACTGGCCAGAAGTTAAATATCTGATATCAGTATTCATGCTGTTTAGTTTATATAGGTTTATGCCAGTCCTTGCCTCAGCCTTGGCCCCTTGAGCTGTGTTCACAATGCAGCCTCTCTCTCTCTCTCTTTCTAGCAACAACAACAACAAAAAACTGGGACAGCAAGAAACACAATGACTTCATTTTCATATCCATGTGTACTGTCCATACAAATATTTTTTCTGAGGGCAAAGGAATTCTCATTTAAATATGTAGCATAGTCCATGACTACCTACTTAAAAAAATCATTTTACAGGGGGCTCGTACAACTCTTATCGCAATTCATCTATTCATTGTGTCAAGGACATTTCTGTAATTGTTGCATCAACAGTCTCAAAACATTTTCTTTCTACTTGAACCCTTAGTATCTGCTGCCCATTATCCCCCTCCCTCCCGGCTTTCATAATGAACCTTTGCTGATTTATAAATTGTTATTGTTTTGTCATATCTTACACTGTCCAATGTCTCTCTTCACCCACTTTTCTGTTGTCTGAACCCCAAGGAGATGATTATATATAGATCCTTGTAATAGGTTTCCCCTTTCTACCCCACTTTCCCCCACCCTTCGATATCACCAGTCACACCACTGGTTCTGAAAGGATCATCTGTTCTGGATTCCCTGTATTTCCGGTTCCAATCTGTACCAGTGTACATCCTCTTGTCTAGCCAGATTTTATAAGGAAGAATTGGGATCATGATAGTGGGGTTGGGTGGGAAGGAAGAAGCATTGAAGAACTAGAGGAAAATTGTATGTTTCATTGTTGCTACACTGCAACCTGATTGACTCGTTTCCTTCCTGTGACCCTTCTGTAAGAGGATGACCAGTTGGCCACAGATGGGTTTTGGGTCCCCAACTTATATTCTCCATCATTCACAATTCTATGGTTTTCATTCCTTGATGTCTGATACCTGACTCTTTGACACCATGTGATCACATAGGCTAGTGTGCTTCTTTCATGTGGAATTTGTTGCTTCTCAGCTAGAGGGCCGCTTGTGAGGTTTAATACAGGCATGTACATATGTAAATATACTTATTTATGTTGATGGGAAAATAGATCTATGTGTATATAGTTATAGGTTTAGTATGAAGGTAGCAGATGGACATTGAACCTCCATTCAAATACTCCTACAATGCAAGTACATTATGCTATTAAACTGGCATTCCATGATGCTCACCTTCCCAACAGGATTGCTGAAGACAAATGGGTGCATAAGCAAATGTAGTGAAGAAAGCTGATGATGGTGTCCAACTATCAAAAGATATAACATCTGGAGTCTTAAATGCTTGAAGATTACTCATTTTTAAAGTGGTCCAAGTATCCACTAAGACCATTGAGCATACTGCAGAAATCCTGAATTCTAGTCAGTGGTTCCATTTCACTGCTGCTCTCCTCTGCACAGAAAAGGAATTTAGGAAGTGGGCACTGCCTCTCGCTGAACTACCAGATCATTTTCAACGTTGGTAAGGGCAAATTTGAAGGTCACCACAATTCTCTGAGGAAGTATCCCTGCCACTGGGTTGGGAACTAAAATGGGGAAGTGGATAATCGAGAAGCTAGTGATGTTTTAGAAGACTTCTCAATATTGACTGTGAGCAAAAGTTTTCTCTGTAGCAAAATCTGGAATGTTCAGGGTAGAAAGGAGCTGACCTTGTGAATGGGCACCGTGCCACCTCACCAGATGGTCTGGAGCCATGAGGTAGCCAAGGCTGCCTTCCTGATTTGTAAGTGCATTTGATGGAACAGGAGTCCCAGATGGACATACCAATGCACTTGTTATTTTGACTTGGGCAGGCCTCAGAATCCAACCAAGCTAATGGTGAGGATGTGATTAGATTGAGGACTGAGGTAAGTGTGTGTGGTAACGGGAGAATGGCTGCTCACAGAACCTACTGTCCTGTTAGGTCCTGCTCTTTTCTTACCATTTTTCCGAACATAGGGAGAGTGTGAGAGCATTGGGGATAGCATGACAAATAAGAAAAGTACTTCATCTCAAAGGATTCAAAGTCTAGTCAGAGAAGAAAAATAAACGAATATGTAAATAGAATTAAATGTTATTATATATGCTATGATACTTGCAATAAAACGACATCCAATAAGATGACAAAACAAAAGAAGGATGGTCACTAGTGACCTTCTGAGTGGGGTCAATAAATTCTTCGTAGGAAGGTTTATTTCTAAATTGAAAAATAAAGTAAAGTGAATATATTCTGAAGGTATAGAGCACAGAAAGATTGGGATAGAGAAGGAAGGTTTTCCAGCCAGAAGGTGGAAGCAAATGTTTATGGAAATGCTTTGAGAAAATGGAATTGAAAGATGGTGGAATTTCCCTAAACTTTTTTTGAAACTCATTGTATACCTAGATATACTTCATCAACATTAATATAATGATATTTCAATTTTTCTTTTTACATTTGATAAGTATATTTTAATATATTTATTATGACTTGGGTTTCAGTTTACAGAACAAATTGCTGTTCTGTTCAACTATTCGTTGTTGCTGTTGTTAGGGCTCCTGGAGTCAGTTCCAACTCTTAGCCTCCCTGAGTACCACAGAGCATAGCACTGCGCAGACCTGCCCCATCCTCACCATTAGCCCACCATTCATGCTGTTTTTAACTCCTGGCTTTGGTTGCAGTCCTCATAATGTAACGACACTCTTCCTTCTTTCTCCCTGCGTTCATTGTTTTTATTTCGCATTTCATATCCCTCTTGATCTTGATCTTTATCCCCTGGGAAATGCTACCTTTTGATCTCCAGAGAGTATATACCTTCCTGGTGGTATTAGTTACCTTAGAGGGCTGCCTATTGTTTGGAAGAAAGCTGTTCCATGAACTCCTAAGAGCTAAAGCAGATAAAGACCATAGTCTTTGAGTTTTTGTCAGTCTCTACCAGTCAAGTAAGCATGGGCTGTTTTGGGGAACTTTTTTACAACTCCCCTCCTCCCCTCCCTAGGGTCTAATTAAGATCCCTTTCTGAAAGATCAGAAGTGGAAACTGGGCACCATCATTAGTTCTTCGGGAATCAGGTTCTTGTAGGCTGGTGTTCGTTCATGTGTTACCTTTATGCTTTAGAATAATCATTTCCATCCGTCTTTTATTTTCTTCACTCTTCTTTGCTCCAGATGGGATGAGATCAATAGTTGCACTATTGATGGCCACCCAGAAGCTTCTAAGACCTACATCGCTAATTACCAAAGTCGGCTATACAACACTGTTTTTGTGCTCTATACTATACTAATTGATCTTTGTGCTTTTTGAGACTAAGGTCCTGGGCATCTAGGCGCAGTGACTCATTCCCTGAAAGTGTTTATGTTTGTGCCGGGGTCGAATCAGGCAGCCCCCTGGACCAGGCAGCCCCCAAAGCAGACAAGCCCAGGCACCCCTTTGCACCAGCCTCACAAAAAGGAGATGAACAACCTGCTGAACTTTGTAAACCCTTTCTCTGGCATTTCACAGAACTTATCTCCCTGCTGGCCACAGTCTCTTCACAAAGCTTATCTCTCAGGGCCGGTTCTGTACAGGGCCAGTTATCTCTCAGGGCCTCTTCCCTAGTGTTCCAGAAATTGGGTCTGTGAAAGACAAAATATACTCACAAACCATATCCTGACTCAGACCCTACAGCTGGACTGTCAGAAAGCCTCATTCCCCTTATCAGTACATATGTCCTTAGCTCAAGCCCTACATATGCCCCACTGTCTCACTGCCAGGCATGGTTTTCCTGGCCTCACTCTCTGGTCTTAGAACTGCTCAGGAGCTCAAGATGCTCCTGTCTCTCTCTGCTGTCTCTTACCTTCCCCCAAATCCTTCTGTACCTCTAAAAAAGCCTATATCTACCTTTCATCCCTAATAAAGCCCTATCCCCTTTCTCTGGCTCTGTCTCAACACGAAGGGTATAAAGCTTTGCTCCTGGTACTATATTCTCCATACTATATCCATGAAGATATTTGCAACACACATATGTACATATGTGGAAATAACTTCTGTCAAAATCTATTCATTGGTATAGTTCAATTCAATTTGCTTATGTTCAGCTTGTGTATCTATCCACATATCCATTTGTAAATTATTATTGTTATTAATTGCAGGATTGTGTATGGCATTTACCTTGGTTGCCTTTGACTCATTGGAAATCCCCAATGTCTTCCTTTGTGCAGCCCTCTCCTCCAATTGTATTTAGCCTTTCCTTTCACCCAGGTGAAAGTATGTCTACTTTCTAGTTAGTGATTTATCTTCCCTTCAATCCCATCACTGGTAACCTTCAAAGAGAATTTCTTTCTTTAATTTTTATAATAGTGGTCTCAGACAATGTTTGTCCTTTTGTAATTTACTAATTTCACTCAGCATATTTTCCTCTAGCATCAACCAAATTATAAGGTGCTTCACAGATCCATCATGATTCTTTAACTTTGCACTGTATATATGTACCCTACTGAGTGTATCCATTGATGGAAACTTAGATTGTTTCCATGTTGAGGCTATTGTGAATAATGCTGCAATAAACATGAGTGTACATATCTTTGTTTTGTTTTTGTCATGTCCCTTTTTTTAGCTAGGATATATGCCTGTGAGATCCAGCCTCACAACTGAGTGGGTCTTAAGAGATGAGTGTGTAATTAAAGAGAAGAAATTAAGAGACAAACAAAAGTTTTGGCGTGCTCACCTCTGCCATGGCTTCAGAGACCAGGTCAGAAAAGAGACAGAGATTTTATTCACATGTCACCTTTTTTTCTCTTAGGGCATGCAAGTCCCTTTTTCATGTATGTATGTAGTCACATAATAACAAAGTGGACTGCACCCTAAATTCACCAGAGGAATAATCTAACACCAGTGTTGGGGGTAGGTAAGGGGAAGTGGCTGTCCCCTGAGCAGTGAGAACAATAGCAATGTGTCTGCTCCTATAGACAAAGCTGCAGGCTACATAGCAGTCAGCCAACTGCTTTTAAGAAGTAACTTCAAGGTAGCACCATTATGGTAGGATATGGAGATATGTCATTATTATGAGAATGTGACTGGGACTTATCTCTAACTCACAGTGCAAAGATCTCCCTCTACCTAGAATCCTGGTCTGACAGGCTTCTTAAATTATGAGAATAAATATTCACCTGCATACAGTCTATTTCCAATCCTCAGTTTCCCACATACATCTAGCAGTGAAACGGGTCTATCATATTGTATTTCTATTTTCAGCTAAGGAAGGTAATACCATTTTTCACAGTGGTTGCACCATTTGGCATTCCTACCAGGCATGCATGAGGGTTTCAGCCTTTCCACACCCTCATAATTTGCTTTTTTCCCCTGCCTTTTAAAACTTCCCTGTCAATGGTAAAGTGAGTGATTATTGCAGGGATTATCAACTCTAACGCATTTTTGTTTGCTGACTTTTATCCTTCTACTTTTCTAGTAGCTATCTTACTGTGTCCTTGGAATTATTTTATGTATAGGATTATATCATCTGCAAATAGAGATACTTTTACTTATTTGTTGATTTGGTTGGCTTTTATTTTCCTTTTTTTACTAACTGACTTGGACTTCAAGTACAATACCGAATATTGGTGTTAGACGATGTTGAGTTCTTTCTAACTCATTATAACCCTCTGTACAAAAGAACAAAACATTGGCCTGTTCCGTACCATCCTCACAATCCTTGTTATGTTTGAGGCCCTTGTCATAGTTATTGTGTTGATACACCTCCTTGTTGGCCTTCCTCTTTTTGCATTTTTTGCTGATCATCTACTCTACCAAGCAAGATTTCCTCTTTTCAGAAACTGGGCTCTTCTGATAATATACCAAAAATATAGGAGACAAAGATTCACAATGAGCATCCTGGTTGTACTTCTTTTCAGATTTCAGAACAGATTTTCTTGTTCTTCTGGAAGTCCACAGCATTTTCCCTATTCTGTGTCAACTCTATCACTCAAATGCGTCACTTACCTGCCACATTGGGGTTCATCAGTTCGTCACTCAAGCCAGGCGACGTCTCCAATCTGACATTTGACCCATGAACTTTGAATCGATATAACTGTGCAACTGTGTGAGAAATTTCCTTGACATAAACAAATCTCTCTCTCTCTACATATATATATATATACACACACACATAATTATAACCTGTTATATTTATGTAATTTATGTATTTAGGTTTGCAGAATTTATATAGTGTTTTTCTAAGAGTTCATTCACCCTTAATCTGACCTTGGTGATTGGATTGTCTCCATTATCTGAGTGGTAAAAAACTTAGCCTTAAGAACGGCTCAGAATATCAATTTATTGCCTATTATGTGGAAATACTGAATCAGTCAGTTGACTTTTCAACAGACCAAAATGCAAATCCTAACCTTATTCAAATAAATTATAGAGCACAGCTAATGCAATGGAGACCAGAGATAGGCCCAGTCTTCAGATGAGTGTTTCTCCTTTACTTGATTATTTGTCCACATATGTTTGCAATCCGGACAATGAAAAAGGAAAGCCAAAGGGGAATTGATGGATTTGAATGTAAGGTTGGTGAGGCATATTGAATATACCACAGACTTCTGGAAGAATGAATAATTCTGTTTTTGAGGAAATACAGCCACAGTTCTTAGAATTGAGAGTGGTGAGACTTTGACTTGGACTGACTTGGATTTACTTTGGACCTGCCATCTAAAAAGACCAATCACTAGAAAAGGACATTATATCTGCTAAGCTATAGGGCAGTGAACCTGAAGGAAACCTTTTAACTATGCAAGTCAGTTTTTAAATTTTAATCTATTATTGTTGTCTCTACAATACGCTGTGTCTGCTAACCAGTTTATTCTCACCCCTCAATTATGGTTAGGAGGAAACCATAAGAGGCTTATTCCCTGTGTAAAACCTCCTAATGTATTTTGGGCTTCCATTGTCATTCAGTCTTCTGCACATCATAATCTCATAGTTTAAGTTCTGAAGTTATTCCCAAATTCTGTTATCTGGGAATAGTATTATGGAATCTGCAATTCTTGGGTCACATATGTTGCTGTGCTTTCCCATGTAAACCTAGATGACATCTCATTTAGATGACATCTTGTTTGGAAACAACTCTTTCAGACTCCAGATGCTATTCTGTCTGGTAGGCACCATCATCGCACTTTGCTATAGCACCCATATCTTCTTTGCTTCCATCATGAGGATGAGCATCAAGCAAGGCCATGTTTTAAGATCGGATTGTTCTTATATTGGATCTAGGATTAAGTGCCCACACCAAGTCCATTCCTGTATTTATGTTGTTGTTTTTTTCTGATCTGCCTCTGTTTTGCCTTAGAGACATCCTTATCGATTTATGGTAGAAAATCTTTTTTTCCCAATAATTTTATTGGAGGCTCATGCAGCTCTTATAGCGTTCAATCCATCATTTGTATCAAGCATATTTGTATACTCGTTGCCATGTTCATTTCCAAATATTTTCTACTTGAGCCCTTGGTATAAGCTCCTCCTTCCCCCTTCTTCTTTTGGGGCGGGGGGTGTGGAGAGCCGGATTCAAAGGCCATTGTTTGCTCTGCAAACAATTCCTTCCGCCCCAGGGTTTTTAGCAAAAGACATCATGCTCTGGCGAAAGCCAGCTTCCAGATGCTGACGCTGTCACTGACCTCTATCATCATTGGTTCATATAGACCTTGTTTTCTACCCTTCTTCTGTACTCTCATTAGCATACTGGCCCAAGTTGAGGGCTGCGGCCCCTTTTGCGCGCCTTTTTTACCTTTTTTGGAACAACGCCCCTAATTGGTTACAGTCAACTAGTTTGCTCATTCACTGTATTTGCATATTATCGGGTCGTTTGTGTTGTAATACTATTGGTTGTTTCCCTTATACGCTGTATTTGCATAAATACCTCTCTCTTCCGGCTTGTGCGGTTATATCTACCCTGAGTTTCTCCCCAATAAACAAGGCTTGATCAGAATCCTGTTTTGCCCCCATTCTTCGCGTCCCCTGCCCATCTTCGTCTTCCAGGCTCCGGACCCAGAGATCCACATTTGAATTTCCCGCGAGCCGGGAGAGGGGGGCATCCCTCTGGTGGGAGTAGGAGACCCAGCCTTGCTCCTGGAGAGCTTCTGCTGGATTTGAACCGCCAACCCAGTGAACCACAGTCCCGCGCATAACCGCTAGGCCACCCGGGCTCAGCCCCCCTCTTTTTTTAATATAGATTTTTATGGGGGGCTTTTATAGCTCTTATAACATTCAACACATCATTCGTGTTAAGCACACTTGTACACATGTTGCCACATTCATTTCTAAACATTTTCTACTTGAGTCCTTTGCATAAGCTCCTCTTTCCCCCTTTCCTCTAGTTCTTTTTTTTTTTTTTTTTATATTCCAGGTCCCCATATTTCTCCTCCCTCCTTATTCTCCCCCATGAGCCCCTAATAATTTACAAATTGTTATTACCTCTTCATATCGTACACTGTCCAATGTGTCACCTCACCCACCCCCCTGCTGTCTGCACCCCAGAGAGGAGGTCACATGTAGATCCCTGAACTTAGTTCCCCCTTTCTACTCCACCATCCCTCCACTCTCCCAGTATCACCACTCCCGCCAATAGTCCCAAGGGATCATCTATCCTAAATTCCCCATGTTTCTGACTCCAGTGTACATCCTCTGGTCTAGCTAGACTTGTCTGGTAGAATTGGGATGATAGTTGGTGGGAAGAAGCATTTGAGAACCAGAAGAAAGGTGCACATTTCATTGCTACTACACTGTACCTAGACTGGCTCATCTCCTCACTGCAACCCTTCTGTAAGAGGATATCACTTCACTTATGATGGGATTTGGGTCCCCAATCTGAACTCCCCCTTATTAATAGTGATATAATTTTTAGGTCTTTGATGCTTGATACCGGATCCCTTTGACACCTCATGGTCACTCAGGTTGGTGAGCTTCTTCCATGTGGGCTTGTTTCTTAGTTAGATGGTTGCTTGTTTACCTTCAAGGTTTTAAGACCCCAGATGCTACATCTTTTGATAGCTGGGCACCATCAGTTTTCTTCACCACATTGTTAATGCACATATTTGTCATCAGGGATCATATCGAGCATATAATGTTCTGATTATTAGTTCTTGAAACCTGATAATTGATCCCTTTGGCATCTCTTCGTCCCACAAGCTGGTGTGCTTCTTCCATGTGGGCTTTGTTGCTTCTGCTGGATGGCCACTTGTTTACTTTCAAGCCTTTAAGACCCTAGATGCTACATTTTTTGATAATAATGCACCGTCAGCTTTCTTCACCACATTTATTTTTGCACACATTTGTTTTCAGTGATCATGTCAGGAGTAGAAAAACTTATTGATTATTTCCCTGGAGCATTAACTCATGATACTCATATTTGAAACACATTTGAGAGGGGGTAACTGAACAAGTATAGGCTAACTGCATATTGCAATATCTGAATTATTCACTTGTGCAGAATAAGTTCTTATATAACTGACCATTATTAATGAAGACAATGGGAGTTGGTTGTAAGGCAAAACTTATATTGACATTCACTGTAAATGCCAATGACAGGTCTGCCAGAATATTGCATATCTTAAAACAGCAAGTAGGACATTGAAGTAGTAGGTCAATGTTGATCTGCTTATAGATAGTTCCATATTTTTGTATGTTTTTTGCTGTTTTACATACCTTGTAATTTCAGTCTTAAGTCTTCTGGTTACAGGTGTGTTTGCAATAAAATCCAGTTCACTCTGGGAGGGGGGCAGGGGTCCACTTGGGATCCCTCTGATATGGCCTTTGGAGCATGCTGTGTTCCTTAAAGATCCAGAATTCAATGCCATTCAGGCATGTGGCCTGGTTCCCCAGGGGGTGTATGAAATTTGAGCCAATGTGGCTTATTAGGTACATATTACAAGGCATGCTCCTGCCTGAGGGTCCCTAAAAGTATTGATATTCATTTTTTTCTACTAGAAAGTTGGTTCTCCTTCTTTTTCTCCCATCAGACATGTATTTGTCTTCTCCCAGACATATCTGTTCTCTTCCCCTTCTCTTGACTTGACTATCCCATCAGTATCCATCATCACTGTAACAGGAATGCCTGCCAGTGCAGGGGTACCTTGTGATTATTTTTTATAGCAGTCAATAGGTAGCCTACCTTCTCCCTCTCTTGAAAATATGATCCCGGCTGACTTGACTCTGCCAAAGTGACCTTCGAGATGCACATGTAGGCAGGATGGTGCATAGTTCATTGACACTAGTCAGGAGTTATATCAAGCTGTCTGGCTGCTCTAACTAAAAGACTGGATGATCTGCAGGCCTCAGGCGGTGCCTGTCCTGGTGTTCAACCCTACAGCAGTGAACTCATGGTAGTATTGGTCCTTTTGTGATTGAGTCACTTTACTCCCCAGAATGGTGTCCAGATCCCTCCTTGTCACAGATGTATCTCTGCTTTAAGGGATGTGTGTTCGTCCAGGTAGACTAGAGGAACAAATTTCAGAGATATGCATATGGATATAAGGAATGGGTTTATATTCAAGAGGAACAGGACATTGAGAAACCATTCCAGCCCACTCCAGCTCAAGTCACAAGTCCGATATTAACCCATATGCCTGAAATCAGTTCATAAAGTCTCCTTCCAACTTACAAAGTCACAGGTCAGTGGGTGCAGAGTCCGGGCACCGACAGGGGTCTCCCCGTGGCTTCTCACTTCCAGGGCTCAGGGTCCATCAACAGCATCCCGTGGTGACAGAAGCAACTTATTGCTGGCAGAGGTCTCCATGTGGCTGCCCCAGCCTCAGAGGTCCGACTCAATCAGGGCAAAACTGTGTGGTCTCTCTGCCGCTTCTCCAGCTTCTCGAATGCTGCCAGCTTATCTTGTCTGTGATTAATCAGCTCTGAAACTAACTCCCAACAACTTGGGAAGATAGCTTCTCATCTTTATGAGGGAAATATCGTGAGATTTCCCAAGAGTCTCAGGTGAAATCCATGCCCACACAGAGGCCTCATCAACTACTCAATGGCTATCTCCAGATTAACAGGCCAGACTCCACCCCTACATTTCAATCATAAAATTAACATAAGCACATGACTGCTACAGGATGTGTAGTATTCCACTGTGTGTCTATACCAAAGTTAAAAAAATACATTCTTCTACTGTTGGGGATTTAGGTTGTTTCCAACTTCTTGCTATTGTGAACTGTGCTGCAATGGACATGTGAAAGCATATATCTGTCTGTGATCTCACTCTTATTTCTTTGAGTTATATGCCCAATGATGGTATTGCTGAGCTGCATGGTATTTCTATTGCCACCGTTTAAGTAATCACCATATTGCTTTCCACAGTGGTTGTACATATTTACAAACCCACCAGCAGTGTATAAGAGTACCAATCTCTCAATTCTCTGTTTTGGAAATCAGGCTGTGATTACATGTGTTAGATGGTATCTTGTGGCAGTCACCTAATCTGGTGTCAATTTGAGGAGTAAGAGTGTAGGGGTGGAGTCTAGCCTGTTAATCTGGAGGTAGCCAATGAGACCTCTTCATGGGCATGACTTTCTCTTCTGAGAATTCTGGGGAACCTGGTACTTCCTTTTAGGAAGCAGGAGACACTTGCTCACTCCTCTGGAGACACTACTGGAAAGACACATGCCACTGCACTGATAGACTCCATGCCTTAGAAACTGGAGGAGCCACTTGGAGACCCCTGCCAGTGTTGATATGTTTGCAGTGCCACTGGATCCAAAGACTTTCTACTCACTGGCCTGTGATCATTCTGCATTTGGCATCATTGCATGCGTTTCCTAAGTCTGAAGAGAACTTTATAGATTGGTTTGGGACATTGGGTTAATATTATTAGATTTATGACCTTGAACTGGACTGGGTTGGGATGTTTTCTCAATGTACAATCACCCTTTATGTAAAACCCTCTTAATACATATGTGTGTTTATGAATTTTTTTCTCTAGTCTACCTGGACTTACACATATCTCATAGTTATTTTGACATAGTTAGCCAGTCTGGCATCATCCTTTGTGAATTTTTTATTTAGGTCATTCACCTACTTTTTAAGAAGGTTATTTGTTTTTTTGTTGTTGTTGCCAGCTTGCATTTTTTTTTAGATTTTAGTAATTACTCCTTTCTCCATTGTATTATTGCTAAATATCTTTCCCCAATCTGTGGGTTCTCATTTTACTCTTATGATGAAATCTTTTGATGCACAAAAGTGTTTTATTTTAATAGTTCCCCTTCATCTATTTTGTCCTCCACTGCTTGCTTCCTTGGTTACATGTGGTAGTCTAAGTATGCTCTATATGAGGCCCCTTAGGATTGTCCCAGGTTTTTCCTTGATGATCCTTTTCTTCCATTCTATTATTCAGTTCTCATGTGCTTCTTTTTATTTCTGCTATCTCGTGGCTTATTTTCTGTTTTTTTTTTTTTTTTTTTTTTTTGCGGGGGGAGGGAGGGTAAGGTACTTGGTATCCCAATATATTTCTTTGTTTTCTAGGTTTAACCCAGATCTCTTGTATGACCCTAAGCATAAATTGGCCATTCTACTTTATTATCTTTCTGGTAGTTCAAGTTTTTTCCCCCCTCTTTCTGTGTATTCCATTGAGTTTGGATAAACCTTAAGTTGTTGACTTGTTTATCTTAATTTTTCTGTGGTAACTGCTGCTGGATATGGTTTGTACAGCAGAGTGGTTCAACTGTAGATGATGTGAAGTGTTCTGGATTGTGTAGGGGCATGGGTGTAGAAGTGAAATATCAAATAGGAGCTAGTAATAATATTATGTGGAGATGAGGAAGCAGTGATTCATTTGGGTGCGTAGCCCGAATAGAAGATATAGAGACTACGGAGTAGGATTTTAAGTGTTGGCTTAGTTGAGGGTTGTCTTCTGGTTAAATATAATATTTCATAAATTGGAAGAGGAATTTTAAGAGATGTGTTAGTAGTGATTAGATTTTTTTTATTAGTTTTTTTTTAATTCATTTTATTGGGGACTCATACAGCACTCATCATAATGTATACATACATACATACATACATTGTGTCAGTAGTTAACTGGGATGGGGTGGGGTTTTTTTTTTTTTTTTTTTGATTTGTGAGAAGTAAGCCAGTTTTATAGGGCAAGCAAGCTTAGGCAATTAGCATATCATGATCTTCAAAATTAACAAGTGAATGGCAGCACAGCTGCAAGTCTGGCTTCAGAGGCCAGGGCTATTTACAGTTACAAAGGCGACAAGCTACAAACCCCAGGCAACAAACTTCAACAGAGTTCAGGCATATTCGGCCTGTAGCCAGGTCAAGCATGTCTGGGCCGGAGGGCTCCTGACAGGTCCCCCTTTTTTATTTTTTCAAGTAATATCCTCCCAGGAACTCCGCCTGTCTTAGGTTGTCAGGACGCACACTCAGTCCTTACCCGTCATCGGTCAATGGCCTTCTAATGTCACCATGGCCTTAGGTTGGTAAAGAGTGCTCCTGATCTTACCCGTCATTGGCTGTCAAGTTCAGCTCACGGAGGCAGAGGGTCTTATCACATACTAGTCATGTGTGCCACTCTGTTCGAGATCGCTCATCTCCAAGCGACAATAATGAACTTGCAGGGGCCTTGCTTGAATGGTCTCAATCTGTTACTTAATAAATGCCATGAGGTTG